>JANSVA010387292.1:0-23186 GCA_025504915.1 Erythroxylum reticulatum | reverse complement strand
AAGGAGAAAAGAAGGGAAAGAAAGAAGAGCAAACTAGGTTTCATCTTTCTTAGTTTTTAAGGGAGATTTTGAGAGTGCTCGAGAAGGGAAAAAGGAAGAGGAAGATTAGAGCTTCGATTATAGCCAAGAAATTCATTGTTTGGTGAAGATTCAAAGTAAGTTTATGTTTAATCTTTTGGATTTTTGGAAGGGTTTTGGTTCAAAGAGCTTAGGAAATGCATGGGTTTAAGTATTCTAGGGTCAATTTCAGGCATACGGTTCTTTAGGTTTTCCAATTTGAATTCCTATTGAATGGGAATTTTTACCAATGTTGAAGGGAAGCAAGAGAGGCAAGAGGAGCAAGAGGAGAGGCATCCTTAAGCAAGTTTTCAAGCAAGGAAATTAAGGTGGGTTACATTTTTATAATTGGGTTAATAAGCCATTAAAGTTTCTTTCAAATAAATAGAATTAAATGATTTCCAACTATCTTAAAATGTGCATTTATTGTTCTTAAAATGCTTTGAGAATGTGTCATATGTTTTTGTATGTGAATTTTGTGAATGAATTATGAAATGATATGAGAATGATTTCAAATTGCTTTATAATTGTTGTGTTTGTTGCTTTTGAATGATTTGGGAAATGGCTATATGCTTGCTATAGGAATTTGGTTGATGAATTGTGAAATGATGATGAAAATGCGTATGAAATATTTCGTGCTCATGAAAAACAATTTTTTGAAATGTGTCATTTGGGCAATCGATTTTCAAGTCATGAATAATATGTTATGTGGGTTTGTGGTGGTCTATTCTGTCTGTCAAGTACACTTTGACTAAAAGACTTCTCCCACTTACTTGCTAGTGGCATAGAGCTCCTTCATGGACTCTCCTAAGTTCATGACTACGTAAGACTATTAAGTGGGATTGTGAAAGTATGTTTTATTTATGACTACATAAGACCCTTATGAGGAATGTGTCAGTATATTCTATTACAGAACCACCCAAACCATTCTAATGTGTTTAATTGATTATGATGTATTGGCAAGTTTGAAGGGTGTATGACTTATGTGAGTTGTGAATTGGTTTGATAAGTTGAGAATTTTGTGTTTTATGATTCAATGAGATTTTGCTATGATCATAAAGGTTTTAAATGGTTTTTTCTTATTACTGATCATAAAACTGTTACCCACGAGTTTTAAGCTCACCCTCCATTCCGTCCCATCTTGAGGCGATGAGCAAGATATCGAGTAATTGAGTTGAGACTCAAGGCATCACTTTAATGTGCATATTTTGTTTTTGAAGCTAAATTATGTAAAGCAAGGCTTTAGTCACATTTTGAGAGATTATTGTTCTTGTAAAGTTTGTATTTTTGGATTATGAGGTAAGGTGGATTGAAATGCCCACTAAAGCGTTGTAAAACTCTTATCTTTTGATGTTAATGAAATACATACACATTATGTTTTGCTCATGATTTCCTAAGTCTTTATATTGCATTTTAAAATTTTTCATAGGGGTAGGAATTGTGTTCTAAATTGAGGGGAAAAATTGTATTAATCTAGGTAGAACTAGACAAAGTTATCTTCTGAAAATTTTTAGCTTATCCTCTTAGATTTCTAATGCTATAAAGTATTAAATTTTTGGATATCGGAGTTGAAAGATATGATCATTATAAGTGGTGATGCTACATAGGAGGTATGTACATAATAACTGTAGTAATGATGAGAGTTTGTGTATGTGATGAGTCATTTGAATTGAGGTTTGGGAGTTTAATGCACTGAAATTGGTAATTGAACGTTTAAGGAGTGTTAGAAGAAGTGAATTTGGGAAGATTATGAGTGAAGGTAATGTTAGAATGGATGTAGGAAGCATTGGAGAGGCTTTGGAGGGGCTGGGGTATCCCCAATGTCCGTTAGACAGACTTTAGGTCCATTAGATGGACCTTCTCGGGTGTGTGAGGATCCCTAGCATTGCCATGTCCATTTAACAAACATTATGTATATTAAACGGACCTTCTCAGGTCTAAAATGGGCCCCAACCTTGTGTATGTCCGTTAGGCGGACATGTATGTCCTTTAACGGACATATACTGTACACTTTTGAAATTTTGAACCTCTAAATGGAAAAATCTCGCTTTGTGGTCTTAATAAAAGTTGTAGATATAGACGTACTCTTTCAAACCGTCTAAAAATAACCTTAATCCTAGGTCTTTAGGGAAAGTTATGCTAATTGTCCCAAGATAGGTACAATATGATTAAGGATATAAACATGTTTGATTCTTTTGGCTATAACTTCATCATCTGACCTCCAAATGAAGTGATTATTAAAGAAATAGATTGATAACACATTTTCCCATCCCTCCATAAAAATTGGTAGCTTTTAGTTTTGATCTAAAAGAGATTGACGGAAAGATTGTGAGGGCTCGGTTGAGAGAGCATGATTGGGTTATAAACATACTTTGGCTTCTTAAGCATAACTTCAACTATAAAGCTCTGATTGAGATGATTCTTGCTTCAAATTAACTTAGAGATACAATTGTTTTGAAGAATTCAAATTGCGATTTTGGTGATTGACTAGTGTGGCCACACCACTCTTATGGGATGATGGCTAATGACAGTTCTTTGAAATAACCTTACAGGGTAATAGGCTCATGTGTGATGACTCCGAACGTTAGGCTCTGGAAACGTGGTCCAACAGTTTTGGTATCAGAGCGACTAAGTTTAGGACTATCCTAGGCATTGAGGTGGGTTGTTTTCAATTATGAAATGAACATGCATTATTTTAAATGAACAACTTGTATTGTTTTGAATTGTTTTACATGATTTGAATTTGTTTTGCACAAACTAAAGATTTTTAATGGTTTTAAATTGAAGGAGTGATTATGCCGCCTCGAAAAAGAACTCGAGGAGCTCTGACTCAATCTGGCTCTCGCCAAGGGGGCACAGATGAATCCTATGTCCCACAAGATGTAGGGACACATTCTACTCCTGATCCGAGGCACCTAGTGTACAATATGAAGTTCCACTACCTCCTCCTCCTATGCCTACCATAGATCCACGATTTTTTTAAGCCTTTGCCTAGGCTTTCAATTATTCCATGGGCCAAAGGTCATAAGTGCTGGTACAAACTCTAGTGGAGAGGAGTGGGCACTACGATAAGATCTGCAAGTACGGAGCTGTAGATTTCAATGGGACTATCAACCTTGAAGAGGCTAAAGCATGGTTGAAGAGGACCGACAGAGTCCTGATTCAGATAAAGTGCTTTGACAAAGAGAAGTTAGACTATGCAGTCAGTTTAATACAGGGGGATGCACTCTATTGGTGGGAGTTAGTGCCCCACAGTTAGGACTTACCGCCGATATTGACATAGAGGGACTTTTTGGAAGCTTTTAGGAGGAAATACTTCTCAAGGATCTATATCCAAGAGAAGGCTAAAGAATTTCTGAATCTCACACAGAAGGATATGAGTGTGAGTGAGTATGAGTTGAAGTTCACCTAGCTGTCACAATACACAGCTAACATTGTGACGAATGAGGAAAACAAGTGTTTCAAGTTTGAAGGGGGACTTCATCTAGGGATCAAGGAGAAGCTACTGATCCATAATTTCTGCGACTACCAGCTATTGGTAGATGCGGCCCTCCAAATGGGGGAAACTGGAGAACATCAAATATGAAGTCAATAAGAAGAGGAAGAGTTAGGAATAGTCTGCTAATAAGGGAATGAGTGCTCCAATGCCAGAGAGGAATGAGAGGAGCTTCTACTCCCAGAGCGAAGTTGGGAGTAGTGGCTCTGTCAGAAATAAACAAGTGAGGGTAGTTTTAGTGCCAGCCTTAACTGTGGGAGGCAATAGAAGGATGGGAAAGATTAGTCACATGAATACGAACCCCCAATATGAGTATTGTGGGAAATTTCACAGGGGAGAGTTCAGCATGCTTCCGATACGGAGAGAAGGGACACATGATCAGGGACTGTCCCCAAGTACCAAAGCAAGAGGGGTCGTAGTTGCAAGCCCCAAAGAGAGCAGAAACAGTGGGGACCAGGTCAGTCGATGAGGTGGGCAGTTCTGGAGTTACAAAGAAAGTTGTTCCTCCAGGAAAGCCAAGGGGTCAAGCTCAGGCAAGGGTATTCTTCATGACCAAAGAGGAAGCTGCAGTCGCACCTGAAGTTGTCACGAGTATGGCTCAGTTATTTAATTTTGCAATATATATGTTGATTGATTCTGGCTCAACACATTCATTTTTTTTCTCTGTAAGCGCGATTTTATATGATGTGAATTTGGTGTCATTGGATAGTCCCTTGATTATTATCACTCCTTTAGGGAGGAAGGTGATGATAAGTCAAGTATATAGAGATTGTGAACTAGTTATTGAGGGTGCTAGACTGGTAGTAGACTTATTGCCTCTAGAGCTGAAGAGTCTAGATGTTATAATGGGTATGGATGCCATGGAGAAATATTGTGTGAAGTTAGATTGTAGCCTCAAGAAGGTAGAGTTTGACTTTGGTAATGGTAAGAAGGTGATTTTCAAAGAAGATAGGAGAACAACATCACCCATAATTGTTTAGGTTTTACTCGCCAACCGGATGATGAGAAAAGGGTGTAAAGACTTTTTGGCACACATCGTGACACTGATGTAAATAAAGGGAAGTTAGAAGATTTTCTGATTATGAGGGAGTTTCTAGACGTGTTTCTAGAGGACTTACATGGTTTGCCACCAGTGAGGGAAATCAAATTTACCATCGACTTGATTCCCAAAACTACTCCCATTTTTATACCATCATATAGAATGGCTCCAGCTGAACTGAAGGAACTTAAGGAACAGTTGGAGGAACTACTAAAGAAGGGGTATATATAACCCAGTTCGTCACCTTAGGAAGTAACTGTTCTATTTGTTAAGAAGAAGGAAGGAACATGGAAGATGTGTATTGATTATCAGAGACTCAACAAGGTGACCATTAAGAACAAGTATCCTCTGCCACGAATCGACGATCTGTTGGATGAGTTGTAGGGAGCCAGGGTCTTTTCAAAGATTGATCTCAGTTCAGGTTATCATCAACTCAAAATCAAGAAGTCTAATGTGAGCAAGACAGCCTTCAGGACACTTTATGGGCATTATGGGTTTCTAGTCATGCCCTTCGGATTGACCAATGCTCCAGCTGCATTCATAGATCTTATGAATAGGGCCTTCAAGGAGCATCTGGATCAATTTGTCATAGTGTTTATAGATGACATTTTAGTATATTCCAAGAGTGAAGAGGAACATGAGGAACATCTCAGGATAGTGTTGCAAACACTGAGGGAGAAAGAACTTTATGCCAAATTAAGCAAGTGTGAGTTTTGGCTTCATTTGATGGTATTCCTTGGACATGTGATTTCGACAGATGGAGTATATGTTGATCCAAGGAAAGTTGAAATAGTGATAAACTGGTAGACACCCAAGACAGTGACAAAAGTGAGGAGTTTTTGGTGGCTATTATAGTAGGTTCATGGAAGGATTTTCTACGATGGTGGCTCCGATGACCAAGTTATTAAGGAAGAATCAGAAGTATATCTGAAGTGACAAATTTCAGCAGAGATTTGAGGAACTTAAACACAAGTTGATAAGTTCTCCAATTCTAACTTTGCCCACAGGAGATGAGGGTTATATAGTATACAGTGATGCTTCAAGAAAGGGTTTGGGTTGTGTGTTGATGCAAGGAGACAAGGTAATATCTTATGCTTCATGGAAGCTAAAGCCCAATAAGTTGAATTACCAGACACATGATCTGGAACTAGTAAGAGTAATTTTTTCCCTGAAGATTTGGAGGCATTATCTATATGGAGTTCAGACGAAGATTTTTATAGATCATAAAAGTCTCAAGTATTTATTGAGTCAGAAAGAGTTGAATTTGAGACAAAGAAGGTGGTTAGAATTACTCAAGGATTATGACCTATTGATTGAATACCATCTAAGAAAGGCGAATATGGTAGTGGATGCCTTAAGTAGGAAATCCTCTATAGCTCATGTTCAAATAGTTTATCTGCCATTATTGGAAAAATGGCTAAGCTTAGGATAAGCTTGAAATAGGAGGAACCAAAATTTTTTTTTCCTAATTTCAAAGTGAGACTGATACTCAAGGAGAAAGTTAAGGAGTTACAAGCACAAGGTGTAGAATTGAGTAAGCTCTGAGAAAAAATTCAAAATGAAAAGAAATCTGAAGTGGTTATGAGGGATGATGCACTCATGGTTGTAGGAAATAGACTTTGTATCCCAAATGTCAAGGAAGTAAACGATGAAATATTTGATGAGGCACACAATGTGCCTTATGCCATGCACCCAAGTAGCATCAGGATATAAAGAGATCTGAAAGAACATTTCTGGTAGAAAGGTATGAAGAGAGATGTAGCAGAATATGTGAGCAAGTGTCGAGTGTGTCAGCAAGTTAAGGCTGAACACTAGGCACGTTCTGGCAAGTTAAGGCCATTGTCCATCCCTGAGTGGAAGTGGCAACGGGTAACTAAGGACTTTTTGATGGTTTGCCCAAGACTAGTAAGAGGCATGATGTCATATGGGTTATTTTGGATCATTTGATGAAGTTTTTCGGCAATTAAACAAACTGATTCTTTGCATGTTCTAGGAAAGAAGTAGATTGATGAGATAGTGAGATTGCATAGAATTCCTGAGTCTATAGTTTTAGACAAAGATCCTTGGTTTACTTCAAATTATGGGGAAGCTTACAAGAGGCTTTAAGAATCAAGTTGAATTTTAGCATGGATTTTCACCCTCAGACAGATGGTCAATCTAAGAGGACCATTCAGACCCTTTAGGGAATGCTTAGGGCATATGTGATGGATTTCAAAGGAGCTTAGGACGAGCATTTGCCATTGGTCGAATTTGCTTACAATAATTCATACCATTCGAGCATTCAGATGGCTCCTTATGAAGCACTATATGGAAGGAGATGTAGAACTCTGATATACTGGGATGAAGAAGGAGAAAGGAAACTGATAGGGCCAGAGTTACTTCAGATGACAGTGGACAAGGTCAACTTAGTTAAGCAACAGCTTAAAGCAGCTCAGGATAGAATGAAGAGCTACATTAATGTACACTGAAAGGAGATGGAGCACGAAGTCGGTGAGAAAATCTTTCTTAAGACTTCTCCTTGGAAAGGAGTCATGAGGTTTGGCAAGAAGGGTAAGTTGACCCCAAGATATGTAGGTCCCTATGAGATCGTTGAGAGGATTAGACCACTAGCCTATAGGTTGGCATTACCCTAAGAATTATCACAGATACATGACGTCTTTCATGTGTCCATACTGAGGAGGTATAGATCGGATCCCTCCCACATCATTCAGACCTTTAAGGTTCAGTTGAGAGATAATTTGAGTTATGAGGAGATTCCAGTGGAGATTTTGGACACCAAGGAAAAGGTCCTCTGGAACAAGACAGTTCAACTGGTCAAAGTCTTGTGGAGAAACCATTCTGTGGAAGAGGCAATGTGAGAGTGTTGGACCCTATTCCCGAAGCCCAACTATCGTTCCGGAGTCGAAAAGCATGAGCAGGTTTCCTTGTAGGGCTATTCCAATGAACCCTCGCTTTGTTGTCATCTCATAAGTGTGGCTTGCCCACACCAACCAATCACTAACATCACAATTTGACTTCTTTAGGACAATTTTAGCTCTATGTCTCTAGTTTAATTTGAAAAAGAACCATCTCATTTGGAGCTTTCTAACTCAAGATATGCTTAAAAATCCAAAGCGTGTTCATAACCTAGTTATGCCCTTCCAACTGATCCCTCATTTTCCTTCTTTCAATAATTTTTCAAGTAGACCAAAAGCTACAAATTTTTATTGAAATATAGGAAAATGTGTAAGGAATCTATTTCTTCAAGAATTACTTAATTTGGAGGTCGGGTTGTGAAGTTATGGCTGAAAGAATCAACCATGCTCAGGTCCTCAATGGCGCTATACCTATCTTGGGACAATTGGCATAACTTTCACTAGAAATATCGGCTTAAGGTTTTCTTTAGACGGTTTCAAAGAAAAATTCTGGATATACAACTTTTGTGAAGAACTATAAATGATATTTTGTCATTTGGGGAGTCAAAGCATGGGTCGTGTAACCTTCGGGTCTGGAAATTTTTCTACATCAGGAATACACGGCTAGTGTGAATATACGCGGCCTGACCGTGTAACCTTCGGGTGTAACAAAAATTTTCACCCTCCAAGACCCTCCTATGTATCCTAGCTCCATACTAACATCCATTTTACTCATAATCTCCTCAATTTCACCTCTTCTAGTGCAATATCACTTCATTCACTATAGTTGTTCCGTATATACATCCTTTGCAACATCCTAACTTGTAAGGGTCATAACTCTCAACTCCGACATCTAAAAATCTCATACTTTATACCGTTGGAAAGCTAGAAAGTTAACCTACAACTTTTATGAAGACATATTTGGCTAATTATACATATATGGATGCAGTTTTTCCTTTGAGTTCAAAACACAATTTCTTCACCTATAAAAGCTTATAAAATGCAATATCTCTTTATCCATTCAACTACTAAGTACTTTTTGTTCACCTCTTGAATCTCACCTCAAAGGATTCATCACATACAATCTTTCCAACTCTAACATGTTATTCTAATACTAACAACAATTTGCGATCTCAACAAAGAAGAATATGCACGTACACATTCCACTTCCACAACCATTATACTCAACCTTTAAACTAACATAATCATACACAAAAGGAACTTCTCAATTTCTCATTCTCATTTCTAAACAAAGTAAATGTTTGAACAAGCTTTACTTACATATCAACATACACATCAAACTTAATACAAAATACAAAAGGATGCTCATGTTTGATATGCCTATAAAGTTATCCAAATTCGTCACTAGCTTAGTACAAAAGATTTCTAGCTATCTTGGAGTTCTGACTGCCTTGCAAGAATCGCTAATCTTCTCATTTTGCACCTGAGGAGGGAAAACTTTGGGTTGAGCTACACAACTTAGTGGTTAATATATTTATAGCCATTGGCAATGAGCCATACAAGCAAACATATATAAACATTCATATAGGCATACACGTTTTGTCTTAATCCATCAATGAAATTTCAGCATTCACAATTCCAATTCACATCTCATAATTCAACGCATCATCAATAGAGCATATTGGACGTAATTTGTCATCAAAATATAACACTCAAATTACATCATAACTTGACATATCAAAATGCAATGCACAACCAATTTGGCTCGAGGGTTCCGTAGAACAAAACGGAGAAATTGAAGTTTACACCGTCAACGAAATGAGTCCACTTTTCAGATCTCGTATGCCATAAGCAGGCAGTCGAGAGAAGGTTTTATGTCGACATGCACGTGACTACAAAACGATTCTGCTCTTGCCCAAACACAATCAATTTTCATGCTGACTTCAATCAATCACAAATTCATATTCTCTCATGCTTTTCTTCTTTCCATTTAAATCAAAATGCCATGATACAATTCCAAAGCATAACATGATCATACTCACAATTCAATCATATCAAAATGTCATACATCTTTTAATGCATAACATATCATAAAACACATCATAATGCATTTTCCACATCATAGCAATTCACAATTTAGCAATTCAAGCATATACACACACAGATAAGCACATTGCCCATTTACACAATAACCATAAATATTTTACCCACCTTATAACTTTTAAAAATCCAAACTCAAATTGGCCCTTCCCTTTGCTCTTGGGTAGGATTTTCTTGATTTCATAAAACAAACTAATTTCCAATTAAATTCCAATTCAATAAAAGCCCTAAAAATTCAAAATCACAATAAATGAAATAATTGCTAAATTGGGTTTAACATTAACTTACCCATTGTCTATCTAGGTTAGAAAAGCCTAAACCTAGCTTAGAAACCCTAAAAATCAAATGGGTCTGTCAATCATCTTCTTCCTCCATTCATTCCTAACACAAAATCCCATCTTTTTCTACTTCCTTTTTCAAGCCAAAAAGAAGAAAATAGCATGGAGCTTACTTTAACAAGATGGTTCTTCTTCTTTTCTTCTTTTCCTTCTCTCTTCTCCCACGATCTTTCTTCTTCTTTTTCCCTCCCATGTTTTTCTATCTTCCTCTCTTCTCTTCCACGACTTCTCTTCTCTCTTCTTCTCTTTCTTATTTCAAGCCTCATCTTTAGCTTATTCTTCCAAAATTTCCCCTCACTTACTTACCCTTTCCAATTTTGCCCCTCCTTTCATTTAATCCATCTACTAACTCCTTTAATCTTCTCAATACCATAATATAATTTAATTCTAACATGCCCATTCAAAATTCTAATTTCTACTTAGGCCCACTAAATTAATGACCCAATTATAAAAATAAATAAATAATTAAACAAACAAACAAACAAAACATAAATAAATAATTAAACAAATAATAAGTAATATAGAAAAATTTTCAGGATCCAACAAGGAGCCCTTGGAGGCTATGAGGGAAAAGTATCCACACGTCTTCAAAAATTCAGGAAAGAATTTCGAGTACAAAATTCTTTTAAGAGGGGGAGAAATATTGACCCCTTAAATTTTTTATGATGAATAAGCATGATTTAAATTAATTTTGAGGTCTTGATAGATTAATTTATTTTTAGAGTGATTAATTATGTTAATGTGAGTAAGATTATATGATATAAGTTAATTGAATTAAAGTGTTAAAGGTGGTAAGTTGCATGAGGGGCATTTTTGGAAGATCACTTAGGTTTAAAAATACATAAGCTTAAAGGGAGGGGTAAAATGAACTTTTTGGGCTCATTAAGGATATAAGAGTAAGGAAAATTAGTTGGCTTGTGTTAGAAGAAGAAGAAACAAAAATTGAAGAAAAGAGAAGAGAGGGAGTGTCGTGTAAGGAGAAACGAAGGGAAAGAAAGAAGAGCAAACTAGGTTTCATCTTTCTTAGTTTTTAAAGGAGATTTTAAGAGTGTTCAAGAAGGGAACAAGGAAGAGGAAGATTAGAGCTTCCATTAGAGCCAAGAAATTCATTTTTTGGTAAAGATTCAAGGTAAGTTTATGTTTAATCTTTTGGATTTTTGGAAGAGTTTTGGTTCAAAGAGCTTAGGAAATGCATGGGTTTAAGTATTCTAGGGTCAATTTTAGGCATATAGTTCTTTGGGTTTTCCAATTTGAATTCCTATTGAATGGGAATTTTTGCCAACGTTGAAGGGACGTAAGAGAGGCAAGAGGAGCAAGAGGAGAGGCATCCTTGAGCAAGTTTTCAAGCAAAGAAATTAAGGTGAGTTACATTTTTATAATTGAGTTAATAAGCCATTAAAGTTTCTTTCAAATAAATGGAATTAAATGATTTCCAACTATCTTAAAATGTGCATTTATTATTCTTAAAATGCTTTGAGAATGTGCCACATGTTTTTGTATGTGAATTTTATGAATGAATTATGAACTGATATGAGAATGATTTCAAATTGCTTTATAATTGTTATGTTTGTTGCTTTTGAATGATTTAGGAAATGTCTATATGCTTGGTATAGGAATTTGGCTGATGAATTATGAAATGATGATGAAAATGCATATGAAATATTTCGTGCTCATGAAAAACAAGTTTTCGAAATGTGCCATTTGGGCAATCAATTTTCAAGTCTTAAATAACATATTATGTGGGTTTGTAGTAGTCTGTTCTGTCTATCAAGTGCACTTTGACTAAAAGACTTCTCCCACCTACCCACTAGTGGCATGAAGCTCCTTCACAGACTCCCTTAAGTTCACAGCTATGCAAAACCATCAAGTGAGATTGCGATAATACGTTCAGTTTGTAACTACATAAGACCTTTATGGGGGATGTGTCAGTACGTTTTGTTACGGAACCACCCAAACCATTCTGATATGTTTAATTGATTATGATGTATTGGCAAGTTTTATGGGCGTATGACTTATGTGATTTGTGAATTGGTTTGATAAGTTGAGAATTTTGTGTTTTATGATTCAATGAGATTTTGCTATGATCATGAAGGTTTTAAATGGTTTTTGCTTATTACCGATCATAAAACTATTACCCACGAGTTTTAAGCTTCCATTCCTTCCCATCTTGAGGTGATGAGTAAGATATCGAGTGATCGAGTTGAGAGCCAAGGCATCACTCCAATGTGCATATTTTGTTTTTAAAGCTAGATTATGTAAAACAAGGCTTTAGTCGCATTTTGAGGAATTATTGTTCTTGTAAAGTTTGTATTTTTGGATTATGACGTAGGGTGGCTCAAAATGGCCACTAAAGCATTGTAAACTCTTATCTTTTGATGTTAATGAAATATATATACATTATGATTTGCTCGTGATTTCTCAAAACTTTGTATTGCATTTTCAAAATTTTCATAGAGGTAGGAATTGTATTTTGAATTCAGGTGGAAATTTGTACTAATATAGGTAGAACTAGACAAAGTTGTCTTCTGGAAAGTTGTAGCTTATCCTCTTAGCTTTTCAACGCTATAAAGTATGAAATTTTTGGATATCAAAGTTGAGAGATATGATCATTATAAGTGTTCATGTTGCATGAGAGGTATGTACAGAATAGCTATAGTAATGATAAGAGTTTGTATATGTGATGAGTCATTTGAGTTAAGGTTTGAGAGTTTAATGTACTCAAATTGGCAATTGAACGTTTAAGGAGTGTTATTGGATTAGAATAAGTGAATTTGGGAAGATTATGAGTGAAAGTAATGTTAGAATGGATTTAGGAAGCATTGGAGAGGCTTGGGTATCCCCTATGTCCATTAGACGGACTTTAAGTCCATTAAACATACCTGTTCAGGTTTGTGAGGACCCCTAGCATTGCCTATGTCTGTTTAACAGACACTATGTCCATTAAACAGACCTTCTCAGGTCTAAAATGGTCCCCAACCTCGTATATGTAACAAATATTCACTGTATACTTTCAAAAATTTACATTTTTAACCCTATAAATGGAACAATCTTGCTTTGTAGACTTTATGAAAGTTGTAGACCTAAAAGTTCTCTTTCAAACTATCTAAAAATCACCTTAATCCTAGGTCTTTAGAGAAAGTTATGTCAATTGTCCCAAGATAGGTACAATATGATTGAGGATATAAACATGTTTGATTCTTTTATCCATAACTTCATCATCCGACCTTAAAATGAAGTGATTCTTAAGGCAATGGACCCCTAACACATTTTTCCATCCCTAAAAAAATTGGTAGCTTTTGGTTTTGATCTGAAAAGGATTGACAGAAAGATAGTGAGGGGTCGGTTGAGAGAGTATGACTGGGGCGTGAACATACTTTGGTTTCTTAAGCATAACTTCATTTATAGAACTCTGATTGAGATGATTCTTGCTTTAAATTAAACTAGGGACTTAGAAAAAAAATTGTTTTGATGAAGTCAAATTGTGATTTTGGTGATTGACTGGTGTAGGCACACCAATCTTGTGGGATGATTGCTAATGAGGGTTCTTTGAAATAACCCTACAAGATAATAGGCTCACGTGTAATGATTCCAAACATTGGGCTCTAAAAACGGGATCCAACCTTGGTGATGTTTTAATGAGAATTGGACGTTGATGAATAGGTATATGAACATATCTTGTTTTTGGATGAATGATCAAATGTAGATAATGCTTTGTTGGTGACTAATATTGAGATGAAATGGAGTTGAAAATGAGGAGTAAATAAAGTAGAAAATGGTGATCTTTGTACAAGACATGTTAGGTGTAAAATATGGAAAATTTGAAGATGATTGGCTGGAAAATTTTCACTGAGTATGCTTCAATCTTTTATCCATAACATTTTCTCTACTTATCCAAATGAGATGATTCTTAATTTGAATTAAACTAGAGACGTATAACTACATTTTCATGAGAAGTCGAATTCAAATTCTATCTATAAGAGTCTCAAAATCTGACTTGAAGTTGAAAAAATAGGGTTTGCTTCGAGTTTGCCACGGCGAACTTGAAGGTTTAGCTAGGATTTCTATTGAGCAAAGTTCACTGTGGCTAACTCTAGGTTTATCCGTGGCGAACTTGTGAAAATTTCACAATAATTGCTCTCAAGAGGAGTTCACCACGGCGAACCTTTTTCTGCACTAAACATATTTTGATATTTTAGGAATATCTTCTCTTGTAGATATCCAAATAGACCGATTTTTTATTTAGAGTAAACTAGAGACATAGGGATGCAAATTATCTGAAAAAAATAAATTCTGAATCGGATTCTAAGAATTTCAATTTCTGGGTGGAAATTAAGTATAGGGCACTGTCTTAGAATAAAAGCAGTATGAAAATATTTGGAGCATAACTTTTACACTAATGAACCAAATTTAATGATTTAGGTGTCATTAGAAACTTATGAGATAGAAGGACAATTCTTAAAAGAAAGTTTTCCCAAATTACTTCATTTTCATTGTCTAAATGATCAGAAATAGTAGACTCGAAAGTTAGTGTTTGGAGAAAAATCTGAAATGATTCATTGGGTTATAAAATTAGATTCAAAGTGTTTATTTGAGGTATAAACCCTAAGTAAAAAATTTAATTAGGCAAGTTTTGATATAAGATTGATAATAATACGATGAGAATAATTGATAGATTCCTAGGATTGTCATGAGCTTGTATTGTACATATTCCATATACACATGTGCATAAATGAATGCTTATAATTATGCAAAGTTATTAATGTGTGTGCAACGTGTGTATTGCATACTTTCGATGTGCAGGATAAACGTCCGCATCCAGACGCTTCTAGATCAAGGAAGCAAATGCTAATCTGGAGCGTACTGTGAGTAACCTAGATGGTTTCTCTCAAATAATAGTTTACTTTAAAAATATGTTTTAAATGATGATATGAATGTAAATTGAATTTATGTTGATGCCAGAAAATGAAGGTCCAAGATTTGATGCATGTATGTGATACTAAAGTGCTACTTGTATGTGAATTTGATGAAATACATGATATATGATTTGATTGTCAAATGTCAGACCTAGTTTCGAAAGAAAACTGCGAATATGCATATGAATGTAAAAGTGATACTCACATTATGTTAAATTCCAGACCACGATCCGAAGATGAATGTGAAATTGAATGTGAATCCGAAAGTATGTGATAGACTGAAATTATGTGAATGTGATGCATTCCATTTCATGAATGCATGAAACATAAAAGCATTTGTGATCGGAGTCGCCATAAAAAAAGAGCTTAAAGCTCACAATGTGAAAAAGAGCCTAGAGCTCGGAAAGTGTATAAGAGCTAAAGGCTCATTATAAAATGAGCCATGTATCCCCAACGGATAAGGGATAGTTATAAATGAGCTCGGTATCCACAATAGATACAAGACAGTTAGGCACTCGATCACAACATTGCAATAATTAGAAAAGAGTTACATAAGCACTTCATATACATTTTAATAAGTATGTTTGATTGTTTGAAATATGAAATTACCTTACTTGTAAGTGAGAATGTGACATATGATGAATTATGCTAAATGCAAAGACGTGAATTACATGTTACGTGTGTTGATGTGTTACATGAATTGAGTGAACCGTCGATGATGGTTACCTCATTGAGTTAGCAAAACTCACCCAAATTTTTTCAATATTTTTCAAGTTCTGAAGAGTTAGCCCATTAGATAAACAGGAGTATACACTGCAATCAAGTAAGAGATTGAGTTCGAGATCAGTTCGCGTCTACATTTGTTTTCTTTTCTTTGTATCAATTAGAGTCTTCTACAATTATTATAACTTGTGTATTCGAGCATTTTTGTTTTGTAATAACTTTCCAGATTGGAGATGTTTGTAAATGATTTTGCAATGTAATGAAATTATGACTACAATTATTCCGTATTTGTAATGAGCCCAAATGGCTATCGAAATTTTGATGATTGTATTACTGTGATTGAAAAATTTACGATTACTGTGATTGAAAAATTTACGATTAAAATGGGCCATTTCGATTATTGATTTTCGCATACGCGTGTGTTAATTTTGAAAAAAATTGTACTGAGTTTCAAGTGTTTGAGTGACTGAGTGTGCTAGTATGCCACCCTTACAGGGCACGGACTCGAATATCACTCAGGATTTTAGGTACGTGTCTTGCGAGAGTGGGGTGTTACAACAATGGTGTTAGTGGAATGTTTAATAATAAAACATGTAGGAGTTGGATCAAACCTAGGGGAGTTAAGATTAAATGGATCAAGCTAATATATATTACATGTCTCATACTAAAAACATCATTCCTATCGTTGACAGAAATGAAACAAGTCTACCAACCCTATATGGACTAAGATTTATGAATCTGCTTAGTACTTGTCCTTTATATAAAGAACAATGTGAATCAAATACACATCTATTCTTTGAATGCACATTTTTCCTTGGAGTCTGGAATTAAGCCAAAGACCTCTACCATAGGCAATGCTCTACTAGGAAGTTCCTAAAAATAATCCAGTGTATACAAGACGGTAGACACAATATATAAAGTGATAAGCCAACATACCTAATAAATGTAGGAATATGTATGTAAGAAATATATTTAAAAGAAATAGGAGATGCTTTAATGGGAGAAACAACTCAATGGAGGTTGTGAGAGAGTCAGTGATTAGTGGATTCTATACCAATAATTAAATTATCTGCAAGTGCACCATATAGTTATAGCTAGCATAGTCAAGCATGGGTCGATACCATGAATACTATAATTACTAGTAGTTTCCCTTTTAATATCATCTAACCTGTGAATTAGATTTTTATTTTTTATTTAAAAGTAAAGCTAAACAATGAAACTAAGATTAGACTAATAACAAATGTAAGATAAAGGAAATTACTTAGAAAAGTCAATATCAAATATTAGTGTCTAGGTGATGTATTCCTTAAAAATCATTAAATATCTAATCTTTTATCATGTAATTATATTATTGATTATTTTAATAACTCTCTTGAGACTACTATCAACTAATCCATTAGTTGATTAATAGAAATATTTATAATTAAAACCTTAGGATTGCATTATCGATTTATGAATTTTACTATTAGGTTCGAACCTAAGCTAAAGGATTTATGTCAACCTATCTCTAGGTTTGTAATCAATTTCTTTCAATTATGGTAGATCTATTTATACTAAAAGGCTTTTCAATCTCAATCATATGAAATCAAATCATACCCTAACATTCTAGATATATTATAACAAAAGTAAAACAAATCATTGAATCGCAATTGATCAATTAATATATTTACATTGAATAAAAATATCAAAACATATTGTTATCCTAAACTAGGGTTCATCACACCTAGACACTCAGCACGTTTAGTTGCTCATAATAGAAAACAAAATTAAAGATAAACATAAAGAAAAGCTAATAAAAGACAAAGGAATCATAATTCTAAATCTCCCTTTTTCTCCTATTAAATCTTCTTACAAGTTTTAGGTTTAATGTAGCCTTCTATCGGATCTCTTGATGTATTCTTTATGTTTTCCTCGTCCCTTGATCAAAATCGTCTTCTTTTTAGGTGTTTCACGTCTGAAATCTACTGTAAAAGTCAAGTCTCTTCTATTTGCTTTCGCTCACATACTTTTATAGTAAATTTTAGGATTTCTAAGATATACACGGTCACTTACATGATCATATAGGTGACCATGTAGCTCTAAATATACTTAAAAATCTTGACTTTACATGTTCACAGAGACTTACACGGCCACATATACAACTATGTATCTCCTAATTATGTCAAATCTTTGTTTTATGCCCCGATTTCATCTGAATTTCTCTTCTTTTAGTCCATAAAGGCAATTATAACTTATAAATGCATTTATAGTGAATTAAGTATAAAAAATACAACAAAATATAAAATATCAAGCAAAATATGTCAAATGTAGGTGTATAATTGTAGTCAAATATGCAATAATTAAACATCTTTACACTTAAGCTTTTGGTTGCTCTCAAGTAAATCATAATATAGATTATAAACTTTATAACCTCAATCCTTTGTCAATCTCAATATGTCCATTCATATTATAAATCATCATATCCTATGAATCAAATTAACATATAAGGAGAATCAAGTTATCCTAAAACTAACTTCATAATTCAATATTAATAGTAATTAAGTCAATAATCTTACTGAAATAAAAAGCTTAAATCTTTACACCCTCGTCAAAGTTTCACTCAAGTTACTCAAGTGTTTAGGGTGAAAAGTATCAAAATCTCAAATTAAGGTATAGTAGAGCTCTTGCAATAGACTTGCAATAATATCACATCTTCACCATTTATATGTAAACTAGGACCAAAAATCAAAAGGTCTTTATAAGGGTCGTATTGGGGCTTAGGTAAGGTATGATTACAGTAATAAAAATGCAATAAATTTAAAGGAAATTAACAAATGAAAAACATTACAAGTAACTTGTTCATAAAATATATATAAATCATTTCATTATAAATCCATTGGCACTACAGATTTTTCTTCTTTTGAAATGCTCCCAAGATTTTTAAAAATATATATATTTCAAGCAGTCATTATATACCACAATTAAAGAGATATTGGACCTTTCAAATTTTCAAGTTTCAAATATTCAATTAATGTAAATAACCTTTAGGGTTCAAAACAACAAAAAGGTTTCAAAGAAAAATAGGATACCGGTTAGTAATGTGGTTATATCGATGAAAAAGGCTAATGCTTAATTTGGTTATTCCTAAAGGCTAAAATAGGGTAAGGTAATTATCAAAGAAATAGGATTAAAAAAGTGTTAAATCTAAGTTCCTTTATCACTTTAATGCTTCTAATTTAACAAAATATGATCTCAACATATATAATGAAGGCAAGTTCTAGAATCATCCCTCCATACTTGATAACACAAATGAAAGAATTAAAAAAACTGAAAATTTTTATTCAAAAGCTTACAAAAATTTTGGTTATTTGTGAAAATAGTATGCAATTTTCATTGAACTTGAATATTTCAATGATTACTAACAATAAGACTTATAAAATCAATTTTATGCTAACTATCATCCTTTGCATACTAATTCAATTTAATATTCAATAATGAAATAAAGTATTGACCGACATATTTCAATTAATTTAGAATATCAGTTAATAAAGTTTAACAAAAAAGATTATACTAAGCTTAAAAATTTTAGTAACCCTTTTCCCACACTTAAAATTGTACTTTTTCCTCAATGTACATAATAAGCATATAAAATAAGTGAGAAAGTTGAGTTGGTACTTCCCTGAGTAAGATAATTAATTTTAATTTTTGGACTATCCATCCAATAGTAGATGCAAAATATAAAGAAAAAGGGATAAAAGAATAAAAGTAACAATAAAGAAAATAAATACGATATATGAAAATAAAAATAACATAAATTTAAAGTAAAACTTATCCTAATTCATGGGTTGCCTCCTATGCAGTGGTAGTTTAATGTCATTAGCTCGACGTACGCTACCTATTTATCATCATCCTAGGTCTATAATTGGTGTCTTGCTTCCATCAATTTCTCTACATAGAGGATTGGTATCCTGTAAGTAAGTCATATATTGTAAGATAATAATAAGAGCACAATTTATCAAATTTATAATTCTAATGGACTCCATTAATGCCCTTTTTAATGACAATCTCTTAATAATATAGGGAATAGTTAAACTCCTTAAAGCTTCGGTTTGCCTAAGCAATTTATCATAAAGGGAGTGGGAACCCTTCGTACTTAAGGTGGCTGCAAATGACTCATCAATATTTTCCTTATTTGGTTCCTCTACTAGTTCTTCCTTAACCACTTTTTCTCTTCTTATTCTTCTTCTTCTTCTTCTTCTTCTGATTCCTATATAAAGGTTTCTAGCCTTTTTTCTTCTTCAGTTATCTCTTGCCACTTCTCTACTTCCACTTCTTGGATAGAGGCCTTTTTTTTCTTCCTTTAGTAGGTCTTTTCCATTCCTAAGGATGCTTTCCATTACATGGTCATTAGGGTTTATTTCAATAATACTCTACAATTCTTTAGATATTATCTTCACTATATGATTAATCTGATTTACCATATTATGGATATAAGCCTCTATTCTTTGATGCTTTCTGTTGGATTCTTGAATAAATTTAGCTGTCATATCTTCCAGAGGTGGCTCCTTAATTGGAGGTGTTTGGCGTTGTAAATATTCAGCTAGAGTGTAATCATTCAATCCATAAGCTTAAGAATTTCTCCACACTAAATTGTAAATATTCTCGTATGGTACACCTTGAGGTTTATTGTATATGCTCATTTTCTTCCACATATATGTCAATGCTCGACATTCATGATTATAACAATTACTCCCACCAATGTTGCAATATAACACGTAATTCAGCTGACCTTTTGAAAAAATGTCACCAAATCTCTCTTTCCAATATGGTCATATTGCCATGGGTGATAACATATCATAGCCCCCATAAAAGTACCATCCACTCTATCTATCCATTACGAGTTATGGCTATGGCAATGAATTGTAAATCCTAACAATAAGACATAGACTCAAAGTCAAAGTAGAGAAGTTTAAAAGACAATTAAATAAGTCAACCAAAAATACAAAAAGATACAATAAAAACAAAACAAAACAAATTAATTTAAAATAAGATAAAATAGATACAAAAATAATGGTTATATTAGTAGAATCTAGGCTTTCCTAATATTACAATTCCTGATGATGACTCCAAAAACTTGATTGGTGGATTTTATACTAATAATTAAATTTTTTGCACGTGCATGACTTAGCTATAACTAGCAGAGGCAAGTATGGGTAGATCCCACAAAGACTGTAATTACCAGTAGTTGCCCTTTTTCTATTATCTAGCCTACGAATCAATTTTTTGGTTTTTACATAAAAGCAAAGCTAAACAATTAAACTAAGATTGGAAACAATAATGAACACAAGTTGAAGAAAATTACTTAGCAAAATCAATATCAAATATTAGTGTCTAGGTGATGAAACCCCCAAAAAATCGTTAAATAACTAATATTTAATCATAAAATTATATAAAAAGCTAGAGTAAGAGAGAAAGAGCACAAAAGTAAGTCAGGGTCGAAACAAACAAAGAGTGTAACATCCCGTTCCTATACTAAGAGTTAGAGCCCTAGATTTTGGTAATTGAGAAAATGACAATGAGAGATTAGAAATGCATTTTTCATGCCCTTGCATAAAGTGTCATACACATACACCTAAATAGTGAAATTTTGCACATGAAAATAATTATACATGCATTCACGGATAATTCCAGATATAACTGGATTGGGTTATGTTATTTTTGAGATTTTTGAAATTTATTATATTGAAAACTTCATTGGTTAGTGGAATTGGTATATTTTTTAATTTTGGTAAATTTAGGAATAATTTTGGAAATTATGGATTTTATGGAAAATAGGGAAAAGGAATCAAAAAAATATTGGAGATAATTGTAATGTAAAGATGAGAGTTAAAGAAATTAGTTCAAAAGGAACTTAGTTAGAGCTTAGACATTAGAAAAGTGACAAGTGTCACTGACTTCGTTAAAATGCTTTTATATATTGTTAGAGAGTAAGTTATTATTCTCTGAGAGTTAAAAAGGTTAAGTTATATGTCTACGTTACTTTCTTCATAGCCACCTTCTTCAAGTTTCCTTCCAATACACAAAGTTTTTTATCAAACACCTTCCGAGAGATTTCTTTGCTCTTCCTTATCCCACACCACTTCCACACTGCTATTTGTTTCATCTACCCTAAGAAAAATCGAAGCTGGACAATTTATATAGTTGAATATGTGAATTTGCATGGAGTTTAGAGTTTTGGGATAGTTGAAGATCTTAGAATCTTTAACAAGTAAGTATTGAGTAAACCCTTTAGAGTTGTGGATTTATGAAATAAATTTGATGAATTCACTATCAGTTGCATGAACATGGCATTTACGTGTATATTCATGAACACTGTGTAAGTAGGATGAGAAAATATGGATATAGTGTTATTTACTATTTGACGATTATTAGTGATTAGGTGATGTAAAAATGATTTTTTGGAGTTAGAAAGAGAAATGAAATTGTGTATGGAATTAGTGTAGAAAATTATAGTATAAAAAGGTGATATGCAGTTATATGCTCTGTTCTCTTCACTGTAAATATACATATATATAGATGTGTACGTGAATGTGTGATTGTTTTTTAGATTACCAAAAGAATGATTTTTAAGTTGAAGAATAGTTGTAAAATGATGGTATGAGATGGGAATGAGTGAATAAAAGAAGAAGATGCGGAAGTTGAAGATGCAGAAAAATGAGAGTGGAATAGTTTAGTAAAGTAGAGTTCTGCGTGGAAAAAGTTTTTGGTTCTTTTGATGACTTTTGTGAAAACTTGAATTTTGGGATTTTATTTATAAATGATGAGTATAATAATAGATGAGAAGGGTGTTTAAAGTGAATGTTGGGAAGAATAATAAAGCGTGTGCAAAAAAAAAGGTTGAAAAACAGAGAATGTGAAATGCAGAAAATAAAGAGTTGCATAACTGATATCTGTTTTGAGGATTTTAATATTTTTAATTAAATTTGCATATTTAGGGGTAGTGTGAATTTGTGGTGAATGAGTTGAATGAAATAGAGTAGAAAGACTATAAATAAAAATTGAAGTGTTGAATTAGTCATGAAAAACACGTGAGAGAAGTTTGTTGGAAATGAAGCACAGAAATGAGATAAGAGAGGAAAAATCTAGTTTTGAAATTCTGTGAATTAACTGTATTGATTTAGGCAGATTTTGACAAAATTGTCTTCCTGAAATTTGTAGATCTTTCTTTTATCTTTCCATTGATATAAATTTTGGAGTTTTTGGAATTCTAGATCAAAAGTTATGGAAGTTGGAAGTTGGGTATGCGACTCGGATTAAAGGGTGACTTTTAAGATTTTAGTGGAAAAGCACTATTGTGCATAAGCACGACGGTGACTTTTGGGTATAATGGAAATGTGACGGTGACTTTGGTGATGAAGGGTGACTTGCACCATCGTGCTTGAGCACGATCGTGCATTTGAGATTTTCCTTTTTCTGAACAGTTTTGTTTCTTTTGACCATAACTTCTTTTGTAGACCTCCAAATGACTTAATTCTTAAATCAATAGATTCCTAACACATTATTCTATCCCTCCACCAAAACTTGTAGCATTATGAATTGATTTGAAAGGGATTGATCAAATGAAAGTGTGGAATCTGTTGGAATAGTGTAAATAGGAATATCTTACTGAACACACTTCAGTATTTT
>JANSVA010386664.1:0-23196 GCA_025504915.1 Erythroxylum reticulatum | reverse complement strand
AATGGAGTTATGAACTTACCATTAAATGGTTTAACGGTTATCTTTTAATGTTAGCATGTAACCTATTAGCATTCGTTGGATTAAAGAAGAAAGATGTACACTGGATGGACCATGTTCCTTCTTTCATCATAAAAAATGAAATTGATAGGTCTCATTTAGGTTAATAGACATTTCATATAGTCATCTTAAAGACAAATGAGAAGAGTATGATTTAAGGGCTTCATTATGATTTGATTAAATGAAGAAATGATGCATTGGATGGAAAACTTTTCTTTCCTTTTTTGTTGATCGAAAGTGTGAGGGAGTAAAAAGGAGTTCTTACATTTTAATCATTCTCACTCCTATCTTGCATGTAAAAAGTGAAAATTGCATGAGAGTGTCTTATTCTTTGTCTTCTTTCTTCTAAGAAAATTCTCCTCCAAAGTTTTCTTCTCCATTCCCACCAAGTGGTATATCAGATTAGTCGAGGACACAATATTGAGTAGAGGATACAACATTTAGGAGAGGATATATTGTCGAGGATGGGATAGCGCAACGAGGAGTCAAAGCTGTAGCGAAGGATTTGGTAATATATTCTTCATCTTATTTCTATGTTTATTATCCTTATACCATATCATGTACATATTGGCATGATGATTTGGAAATATTGAATTTGTTGCAATTTAAATTTCTAAAAAGTTTTGAAATCTACCATTTCTCCAAATATGGCATGCTTTCCTTTTCTGATCCAACATCTCCATTTTTTTTCCCCAAGCATCAATCATCTTCTCTATAGTTGCTTTGTGGTGAAAAAATGTAGAAAGAACCAAAGAGTTCCTTTCTGTTACATTTACTAGTCTGTTTTTATTTAGTTTTTAGTTCACCTTTACTGTTCACCCTACCTTGTTAGTGTGCATTTTAATTAACATGCCTTTCATGTCACACGAACATCTGCATTAAAAGCAATAAAGAATGGTTTGAGTGCCAATACAATGATATTAAAAGAATAATGGTGACCCCTATTACATCTGACTTTGATGATTTTAACAATTCATATTGTTTTAAAAAACCATTTCCAGGCATCGTCATATTTAAAGAACTTCATATAATGAAAAACAACTGCTAATCTCAATATATAAAAATTTTTATCTTGTTCTATATCATCCAATTCATGAAATGCATAAAGTGCACTATGCTTTACATTTACAAATAAGAGTTTTTAGTAGAACCGGTGATCCATGCGAGTTGGCTAGATGCGTGGGACAGAGAGCCCATGATATCTGCTAATGCGACTATGAAATGGAAGGGAAGAAGCCTAAATTGAACATCTTCCATTTTTTAAAGGAAAAATAGGGCCCTTAGGCGCATGCAGTTAGCCCGAGAGATTGATAGTCATGCATTTAAGAGACTAACAAGAAAAATGGCCATTGTTTGATTGATAGTTATGATTTATAAAATTGTATCCTTTGTGGATTAAGCGCCCACAACCCTTTGATAGTAGTGGTTAGATGACTCAATTAGTAGATTTGTTTGAATCTATTAAAACATATTTTAGTGAAGATTACCCTACAATTGTATTTTTAAGCTTTGAATAACGAAGCAATAAGATCTTGTTTGACTTTATAGAACGTATAGATAAAATTGTTTAAAAAGACCACCATCAATCCTATTGGATGATATAGAATAAGATAAAAGTTTTTATATATTAAGATCAGTAGCTGCTTTTCATTATAAAAAGTTCTTCAAATATGATGAATCCTGTAATGTTGGTTTATGCCCTAAAGCCAATCACTTTGGTTGTAGTTTAGTGAAAACTTATTTAAAAGGCATTCTTTATCTTATACATGTTTAAATTTATATGATAAAGTCCATGAAATAGTTGTACACTGCAAATGAAATTATAATGAGATTATAATTATGAGATTTATATTGCATTTATGTATTATTCCTAAATGTTCCTAATCATTGTTCTATTAAGATTGGACATTAATAGAATAGAAAAAGACTAGCACACGCTTTGTTTTTTGTTACGAAGGAAATAGTAAATATCATAGGCTAAAGTATAGAGATACTTAAACAAATGCATGGGTGCTTGCTAGAGATCAAGTTCACTAAACAGACCAAATATAAGAAATCCATTTGGAACATTACTTGTATACTTGTGGAATTCTCATTGTGATGATTGTACAAGAGATCCTTTGACTTTAGGTCATCAAAGTTATCATGTATAGGGATTGCTATGTTTTGATACTACTTATGATCCATTTTATTAGAGGTCGTTGAACAAGTAGTCATTAGATGTAGCATGAACTACATGTAGATAGTTGAAAGATCAAGATGGGATTCATCACCCTAAAGTAATTAAGGAGAATGTTCTGTTGTTCTCGATTAATATTGATTCGGGAAATTCTTGGCCAAGGTGGAATGATATTTTGTAAACAATTTACAAATATCATTAATTTAATCAATATCTAATGGTGGAGAACAAATATAATTGGACTTAAAATAGAGTGGACATTAATTCCATGCTTTATATCTAATTGGAACATTGGTTGATGAAAGGATTGAATTATACAGAAAAATCATGCACAAAAAGGTTAGTTAAAACCACTTTGACATTCCTGAATATTTACATGGTCATGATGCTTTGCTAGACACTAATTTTGATCTATGATTATAAATTGTTTAATTGGAGAATTAAAGATAAATTAAAAGGAATTTTAATTTATCTAATTCTAATTATAAATTAAAATTAAAATTTATAATTATTGCTAATATATTTGGAAATCTAATGGATTTAATATATAGAATGGTTTGGAGAGAACAAAGTTAACTTAGAAACTTTATGATTAAATATGAGATATTTAATAAATAAGGATCAATATAAGATATTGAATCATATTTGGGCATAATTGGTATTTAATTAGAATTATTTATAATTCTAACTAAAGTTTAATTAAAATTAATATTTAATTTCAATAAATTACTAAAACATTGAAAGGTTATTATAAATATGCTTGAGCTCTATGGAGCTAGCACTTCATGCTTAACCCTCTCTGTAAAAGTTACAGAGTTCTCTCAACCTATTCTGTGGATACCGTTAGAGGCCAAAAATTTGTGCAGCTACGGTGGTTGAGATGGATCAGTTTTAGAAACGATTCGAGGCATACAACAAGATAAAGATCAAGCTTCAGAATAAGGTACGAATTAAATATGGCTTTATTATGATTTGTGTTAATCATTTTATTGAATTAAACATATCTTGGTTTTTTAGGAAATCAAAATTCATGAAAAGTTTCATGATTATTTTGCTACGGTTCAGATCAGATCTTGACCTAATTTTCTAATATGTAAATGGTTTTTCAAACAATATGAATCGTTAAAATCATCATATGAAAGCAAATACAAATGCCTGGCTTGCGGTTTATTCTCCTCACAATGTTATTTTGGCATTTTTCCCCTCACCAGCTACTTCCATTTCATGCTCAATTAGCTGTCGTTTTCTGCACCATTAAAATGATGTTTATGCAAGGCAAAAATATGCACGTGCTGCATTGCTTTCTATGATTCTTCTTCTTTGTGTTCAATTTTTCTTATCTTCCTCTTGGCTTTTAATTTTCTTTTTCTTGCTCCATGAAGACAAGTGAATATTGATCTTCAGAAAATGGCCCAAATATCATGCTTTCAACTCACTTAACTTCTTTTCTTTCGAATTGTATCTAAAATAAAAAAGATATTTCCATGGGCACACTCAAACACCATTCATGATCATAATAATCCACAACCTTGCATATCATTTAATTTCTCCACCACTAAAAATCACATGCATAATCATGAATCAAAGGAATTTTCTAGGGCTATAATGCAGGAAAAGGTAAGGTGAGATGTATTTTACTTACTGTAGTATAAAAGCCAAGTGAAGCAAAAGTAATACTTAATAAGATATTAAGTGCATAAGTTAACATTCATCAAAACTAGGAATCGTCAGCTATGAAGAATGCAACAATTATGTTTCACAACTCAATTCAGCTCTCATACCTTAATCCACATGAATATAACACAAAAGGCAATCCATACAAAACCACGTCCACCTCATATGCAATATATTCAAACACCCAATTAATATAAATTAAGGAGGATAAACTATTAATAGCTTTTCACAACAATTGTATTTCCTCCTTGATACTTTTGTTCAAACTCACATTGTTTTCTTTTTTATTTTTTCAAAAATAAAAGCCATATTAGTTACATCAACATAGGATTTACAACATTGAATTTTAACAAATATAACCAACCCACATGTATATATACCCCCATACTTGGGCTTTTGCACAATCACATTCATCAAGAATTAACAAATGCTCCACTAGCTTCAAGGCTTAGGTAGGGCATTTGGTTAGGTACATGTAATGTGATTTATATAAGAGAAAAGGCTAATAAAGCTCAAAAGGGGTTAGCAATGGAAAATTCACATAAATGGGTGGGTTATTTGGCTAATGTAGCTCGTAATCAATAAAGAATGCCTAATCATTTTCATGAAAATATATGTGAAAAAAATGTAGTCTTGAATAGAAAATCAATGCAAATTAAAGATGTATATGTCATGAAGGTCACATATAACAAAAGATAGTGAGACTGATATGAATGTGTCAGTCTAATATGGCTCAAAACCTCACTGGTTTTTATCTACCATTTGTCACCACTCTTCTAAAAATAAGGGATATTAACAAATGACAAGAGCAAAAGTACATTTCAAATTTTGCTATGGATTTTACTATTCAATTTACACTCTAGTTATGACTAAATAATCTTAAAACTAATATAAAATAAGAAAATTTTTGATTTCGTTCATTTGATTTTGAAAACTGCCTAATAAGTCACATAAGCTACAATTAAGCTAAAAAACATGCATAAAAACTAATGTACCCCCTACACTTAAACTTACATTGTCCTCAATGTAAAATCGAATGTGAGAAATGGATCAGTTCATGAAATAGTAAAAGAGAAAATGTAAAAGATAGAAATTGACTCCTCTTGGGTTGCCTCCCAGGCAGCGCCTTTGTTTAATATCGTTGGCTCGACCTTCAGCTGCGCGCATCAAATGACACCAGTCACATCCTCTAGCATCAACACCTCCAAATCCTCTGCTTGGAAGCCCTCATAATACGGCTTTAAGCGATAACCATTCACTCTGAAGGTCTTGTCAGTTTTGATACTTCATATCTCTATTGCACCAAAAAGAAAGAGATGAGTGATAACAAATGGACCAAACTAATGAGGATGTAACTTACCTGGAAAGATTTTGAGTTTGGAATGATATAGTAACACTTTCTGGCCCATTGAGAAGCTCTTCTTTAATCATCTTATTATGAAAAGCTTTCTTCCTCTCCTTATATATCACTACAATTTGATATGAATCATCCCTCATCTCTTCCAACTTTGAAGCTGTAACTTCCTATGCACTCCCACTTCATCCAAATTCATGTTGCATCTTTTGTTAACCCAATATGCTTTATGTTGTAATTCTATTGGAATATGACATGGCTTCCCAAACACTAGCCTATTTAGTGACATCCTAATTGGTGTTTTGTAAGCCATCCTATAAGCCCATAATGTGTCTTCCAGTCTTATGCTCCAATCCTTTCTATTAGGCTGCATGGTTTTCTCCAAGATTGGCTTGATTTCTCGATTTGAGACTTTAGCTTGTCTGTTAGTTTAGGAATGGTAAATAGTAGAAACTTTATGCATGATGTGATACTTTCTAAACATTGCTTCAATCACCCTGTTGCAGAAGTGGGTTCCTTTATTGCTAATGATAGTTTTTAGTATCCCGAACCTAGAAATAATGTTAGCCTTAACAAAAGCTGTAAAAACCTTTGCATTGTTAGTCCTAGTGGCTTTGGTTTCCACACATTTGGAAACATAACCTACTACAAGCAATATATAAATAAAGCCAAAAGATAAAGGGAAAGGTCCCATAAAATCAATGCCCCAAACGTAAAATATTTCATATAAAAGCAAAGGAGTTTGTGACAATTGATTCTTACAGGACAGGTTACTTAACCATTAACATCTATCATAGGATTTGTAGAAAGTACATGCATCTTTAAACAATGTTAGCTAGTAGAAGCTACTCTCTAGAACTTTACAAGCTATTTTTTTCACTCCAAAATGTCCTCCACATCCATACAAATGGTATAAGCTTAAGATTAAGAATGTTTCATTTTTCAGTACACACCTTCTGATAACTTGATTTATGCAGTGCCTCTAAAGATACGAGTCATCCCACACATAATGCTTCGCTTTATTATGTAGCTTATCCCTCATAGCCTTTAACAAACCAATAGGTAATTCGTTAGTAGCTAAAAGATTAATAATGTTTGAATATCATGATGGTGTTGCATTAGACAAAAATAATTGCTCATCCGGAAATGTTTCTCACAGAGGGATATCATCTTCCTTAATCAATCAGCTAAGATGGTATGTTGCCATTTTTTCCCCTTCTTATCTCTAATTTCCAAGTCGAATCCTTGAAGGATGAGAATCATCTAATCAGACTCAATTTTGCTTCCTTATTTGTGAACAAGTATCATAAAGCTATATGGTCAGAATAAACAATCACTTTAGCACTAAGCAAACATGATTGAAACTTTTCAAAAGCAAAAACTACAGATAAGAGTTCTTGTTAGTAGTTGAATAATACAATTGGGCTAGGTTTAGGGTCTTGTAAGTATAACAGATGGTGTATAAAGCGTTTCCCACTTTTTGTCTTAGAACTACTCCAATTGCATAATTGTTTCTCGAAGGGGAGGTTCCAATTTGGCAGTTGAATCATTGGTGCAGATGTTCTTGAGTTTGTTGAATGTTTCCTTATACTTCTTGTCGAGATCAAAAGAGACATCTTGTTGAAGAATCTTACATAGTGGTGCGGCTATATTCAAAAATTCGTTAATGAACCTTCGATAAAAACCTACATACCTAAGCAAAGAACACACTCCCCTCACAATCAAAGGGTAAGGTAAAGAAGAAACAAGATCTGCTTTAGACTTATCTACTTCAATACTCCTAGTAGATATGACATGGTAAAACTATACCTTGATCCACCATAAAATGACAATTTTTCTAGTTCATCACAAAGTTAGTTTCTATACATCGTTTCAAGATAATGGTAAGATTTTTAAAACATTCATCGAAAGAATATCCATACATACTAAAACCATCCATGAATACCTTAATAATCTTCTCAAAATATTCGATAAAATTACCTACCATGCACCTTTCGAACACGGCGAGTGCATTACATAATTCGAATGGCATCCTTCTATAAATAAATGTACCGAATGCGCATGTAAATGTAGTCTTCTCTTGATCTTCTAGTATGATTGGGCTCTGAAGATAACCTAAAGAGCTATTTAAAAAGCAATAATAGTCATAGCCAACTAATCTCTCAAGCTTCTAATAGATAGAAGGAAAGGGAACGTGGTCATTATGAGTAACGAAATTTAAATTTCTGTAATTAATATGTAATCACCACCCTGTTTGCACTCGGGTGGGAATTGACTCACCTTCCTGATTTGTCACAACTATGATTTAAGATTTCTTTGGAACCGCCAAGAAAGGACTTACCCAATTACTATTAGAGATTAGGTAAATCACCCTAACATCAAGAAGCTTCAATACCTCCTTCTTCACAACTTCCATCATTGGAGGATTTAGCCTATATTGAGCTTGCCTTATGGATTTTGTTAGAGTTATGTAAATATAGTGCCCTGGAAAGTAAGTGTATTTACTTATAACTTTAGTTTCTTCCGGTTACTTTTGTAATAAAAATATTTATTATTAATAAAATAATCAAGTTTGGTTTTATTTGTTCATTATATATATAGTTATAAGGTACCGAGATTCTTTTGTAAGTAATATACACATACATAGAGATGTATGGGAAACATGTATATTATTATAATATAAAATAATAGATTCACAGTTGAATAATCAAGTTGGTCGCTTGATTATGGTTTAGACTGTAGTGTTGCAATTTATCTCCATGTAAGTAAAGTAGTTTACGTCAAGGGAATGATGAGTTTCATATCTTGATAGTAGTCGACTATCGATAATGGCACTATTAAATGAATCTGGAATAAAATTTGTTTTCAAGAATAAAGTGGGTCGTTACTTTAATCTTAAAACGTAAAACCTAAGCATTCGCTTATTATAAACCACAATCTTGATTTATGTATATTTCATTATAATTCTTGATATGTTCAGAATGGAATTTTACAGAGTATTAATCCAGTGTCTACATGTTGAAATTATTAATTAAAACATGTATCAGGGAACATTAATTCAAATGAAGAGTTTATAATGATATCATCACTTCTAGATATTTTATGGAGATTGGTGATTAAATTGACGCCAATAGTTTGACGGACTAGCTTCCCATCAAGTCTTAACACCATGATGAGATCTTGTGTCTTAATCACAATATAGAGTAAAATGGGATATTTAGAAGGAAAAACCAACATAAGGGCAAAACGGTAATTTTACCCTTTATTGTGTGGATGGCTATAATATGTTTCATATTAGAGTTTGCAATTGGAAATCTCGTTTGAAACATGTGTTCTCATAATATTTAGTAATTCAAGAGTTCAACTAATTGTCTTTAATGGAATGACATTTAGTTAATAAACTGGAATTAAAGAAGAAAGAAGTTCATTTGATGGACCATCTTCCTTCTTTCTATGACCAAATCAAAAATGAGATATATCATTTAGATTATTGGTCTTTACATATGGCCATCTTAAAAAAAAATGAGAAGAGTCTCATTTATTGGCTTCTTTATGATTGATTACAGAAGGAAGTGATGCATTGGATGCACTTCACTTCTTTCTTTGAGGCTTAACCGAAATTGAGAGAAGGAATATAAGGAGTTGTTTTATTTTTATCTCTCTCTCTCTTATCTTTCATGAGCTAGAAAAAAATTGTATGACAGGTGTCTCATCTTTGGCTTTTTTTCTTCTAAGACAAAATTGTTAGAGTTATAGAAATATAGTGCCCTAGAAAGCAAGGCAATTTAATGTTTTTATTGTCAATTAAGATAATTTTAAATTTATATCATTAATCAACTTTCTGTCTAAACAAATTAAATATATAAACAATTTAAAATATTTTGCACAGATAATTTATAACTGTTGAAATTAGGCATTAATCATAAGATCATGAAATAAAATTTAATGTTGGGATTTTTTATAAAAAATTTTAAAAATTAATTACCGACAAAAAATACAAGTATGTTGGTAAAATCCATTATATTTACTGATGGAACACCACAAACTATCAGTAAAATGTAAGATATTTATCGACGGAACAAAGAGTAACTGTCGGTAATATTGGCAATTGTCACCAACTTTATCGTCAGGATTTGCTGAACCATCGGTATACTCATCGACGATCATTCATAACAGTCAGTAATGTTACTGACAGAATAACCAATACCGTTGGCAAATATTTCAACGAAAAGGAAAAGGTTGTAGGTAAATTTACCGACGGTCACAGCCAATCGTCAGTAAATTCACCGACAGTTACATAAAATGTCTGTCGATAAATTTACCTATGACCATTTTTATGACACCTTTGTCCATCGGTTGATTCCGTCGCTAATTTATATTACTGACAGAATCCAAATGTTTTCCATCGGTAATATAAATTGGCAACGGAATCAACTGACGGACAAAGGCAAATTTTTTTGTCGGTAATATCTATCGCTAAACGACATTTTTCTTGTAGTGAAAATCGAGATCTTCAATCTATATGAAACCTTTCACCATCAGTCGTACCTTATATCTCTCAACTGTCTCATCTAACTTGTGTTTGTTCTTGAATACCCACTTACAGTTAATCCATTGTTTTGGACAAAAAAAGTCTTTAAAGATTATATTTTATTTACTTCAAATGTAAAAATTTCTTGAGCCATTTGCATCCCATCATTTTGTACTTTTCACGACCTCTGTATAGCTCTTAGTCCTAAACTTCGAGGTTATAGCTACCAAAACCCTTAAAAAAGTTATCAAATGTCACATAATTCACTAAAGGATAAGGCGTGCTGGAGGAACTTTCATATTATGGTGGCTATGAAATGGGGGGAAAACTAATCTTTATTAGATTGTTCTTCAAAATATTTCCAAATGACATATTATGGGCCTTGAATTTTTGTTTACCTTAAGAAAAATTTTAAATAAACTGCTATTTATGTTGATGTATAGTTGCATGGGTTCTTAGCGTATAATTTTTAGGGTATGACTAAGGCTTAATTTTGGTCAAAAATGTCCTTGAACCTTAAGGAACTATAGAATGAACAACATAGTCCTCCAATTGATTTAATTGACAGGTTGTTCGTCACGATCTATCTTTGCTTCTTGAGCTCTAGCAATCTCCTCACATAAATCACTCACACTTCCCTTTAACTTTAGATTTTTGCTCTCGATGTTGTCTTCGCTCCCATCACTCTAGCATATTAAAACTTTCCTCATATTCGACACTCAACCTATTCATCACTTTTAGTAAAAGGAAACACGTTCTCATGAAATGAAACATCACGAGAATAAAAGAAATCACCTTTAAAAAGGCGATAAAGCAGTTTGAAATCGATATGCCTTTTTTACCTATAAAATATTCCAATGCTTACATTCTACCCTCTCATTTTGTTGTATGTATCAGTGCAACTAGTTTTATGAGCAATAACCCTCTCTCTATAGAATTCTTGTATTATTCTGGAGTTAAAACCGAACTTATTATTGCTCTGTATCTGTTTAATAATCTTCCCAAAATGAGTTTTGATTAATTTGTAAAAATCTATTATGTATCAACTAGCCTCACTTTTTTTTCTTTCAATAAATAAACTATAATAGTAATAAAACAATGCAATTTACAGCATTATTATTACTCAATAGGAAAGGAGAATGTGTTTGTTTGGCTAAAAAATAGGCATTACATATATTCTTGTTCTTAAAATCTATACTAATAATATTAGGAATAAAAGATAAATATTGACTTGATTAATGTCCAAGATATTGATTCCAGACTGTTAAGGAGTCCACTCTCTGTATCTTTATAGTCGAATGCAGCCTTGTAGACTTAAAGCTTACCCACTCTAATCGGCATCTTTGAAAAATAGTCATGTATTACAAAAAGCTAATTAGTGAGCATAATTTGACAAATTAACTCAATAATTTACCGACATATGGAAATCAAATTGCAAGTTCAACTAGGGATAAAAAGGACATTAATCAAAGTCATGTTCTGACTTAACATGACTTGATCCATCATCGTCGCTATCTTATTTACCCCATTTTGTAAAATCACTAGTAAAGGCACTACTTATTTGACGTCACACATCAAATCTAAATAACCTATCATATGATTTGATGCCCCATTGTCCAGTATCCATGTAAGGTTTTTAGAATCCTAATTAAAAAGCTTTTTAAAGTCATCATGATCTAGAATTATTAGTGACGATTAGGAAAAAAACGTCGCCTATAGTTTTCATCTATGGGGATTTGGCAACGTTTTGGGTGACAAATATATGTCATCATTAATGACTATTAACAGTGATTTTAGGAATTTTAGTGATAAATTTTTTTGTAGTTAAATGTCATTTTTGTTATAGTGTCTACATGTCAAACACAACACACATCGCCATAACTACTCTACTATAATAAGTCGAACCACATGGGAGTATATTCTACTGTATTCAATTCCTTGTTTTGAAGCATATTCTTTTACTACCAATCTTGTAAGGTATCACTTTATTTGATCATCATCATTTCACTAGATCTTGAAGACCCATTTATTACCAATTAACTTCCTCCCTTATAGTATGGTACAAGTTCCCAAATTTTGTTCTTTTTATTTTCTTGTTATTTTAATCAATGTTTGCTTTCTTTAAATAAAATTTTGTAATCATAAAAAATGTCTCCTAGTCCTTCATTTTTTGACAGTCTAAAAATCTTAAAATCTCCTACAAAGTAAAAAACATATATAAAAGGTGATAATTATAAAGGACCTCAATGAGTATTGAATTATTGGTTATGTGATAAATGGCATTTGTAGCACCATTCAACAAATGAGATCTAATTTGACCACCAATTAGGACAATCACCATAAAAACACCAAAACTATGCTTCCATGATTTTGTTTATTACTTCAATTTATCTGTCGATTTGTGGATAATATGAGGTAAAAACTTTCAAACTATTCATTTGTAGTTTGATTTTTTTGCCAAAGACACCTAAGAAATGTGAATCTTTGTCACTTACAATAACTTTTGACATTCTATAATATTTAAAATATGATCACTAGATACTTATGTTATTTCCATAGTTATACATAGATGTTTAATAGAAACAAAGTGTGAATACTTACTAAGTTTATCCACGAACACAAAAATTATAGATTTACTTCTAGATGGAGGTAATCCCTTAATAAAATCCATGCTAATGTCTCTCTAACATTCCTCTAATATTAGTAAGTGCTACAATAATCCCCAAAATATAGTATTGTCATATCTGTTTCTTTGGTATATCAATTATTTCTTAACATAGTTCCTTAAATCTTTTGCTAAACTCTTATAATAGAAAATGTTTTACACCTTGTTAATGGTTGTTGCATATCTGAATGTCCCCTTTAAGGTCTATCATGAGTCATAGATATCAACTTCTTCTTTAACTGAATTGCCAAAACTTACTTTCAATCTACCCTTCCACTTGAGTAACCCATCTTTCCATCTGTAAATTCCTAAACATACTTCTTATACTTCTTAATAAGGTCTTCAATAGTGGTATCCCTTTTCCCAGCCTTGTTTAATATCCTTAATCAAGTTGGTATGAATATGAGCTACTACAAAGGTTAAAAGCTTAATATTGGTTACTCTAAATAAGGCATCAACTGCTTTATTTTCTTTTCCACTTCTATAAATAACTTCAAAATCACTTCTCAATAATTTATGAAGCCATATTGAAATAGTGATAATTCTTTGCTCTAATAAGTATATGAAACTTTGACGATCTGTTTGTAAATTGAATGTTATTATATTAAGGTAATGATGTCATTGCTTACTAAATTTAATGACTATTAAAAAATCTTTTTCATATGTTGAAAGCCTCATGTACTTATTTGTCAGTGTCTTACTTAGGAATGCAATAAGATGCTTGTTTTATTAAAGGACTATGCCTAGACCTATTTCATTTGCATATGACTATTATAAAAGGTTATGAAAAATCTCTTGAGTTATTCAAATGTTTTCTTTTGGTTTTCTTCCCACTCCTACTTTGTAACACCTTATTTCTTTAGCATCTCTATCATTGGCTTAGATAAGTTTTTGTAATGTTTGATAAATCTCCTATAGCATCTAGTTAGCCCTAAGAATTATCTCAACTCCTTGAATGATTAAGAAGTAGTTCAATTTTGAACAATCTCTATCTTTTTTGAGTTAATATCTACTTTCTAAGCATATTTAGAATAGCAAAAGTAATATGTTTGTCTTGCTTCAAAAATACAATTGCTCCTTTTAATAAAGTGCTTGAGGGTATAAAGTATATTTATAATCTTTTAAAAGTGTTCCAAATATTGTTAAAAGGATTGTTTTCAAATTAAGATATCATCTAAGATGAATTTTCTTATAAATAGCTTTGATTATTTCATCATAAGGCTCTAAAATGTGGAAGGCATATTGGTTAGGCTAAAAAGCATCACTAGAAACTCAAAGTGTCCATCATATATCCTAAAGGCTATCGTTAGATTATCCTCATCATATATATGGATTTGGTGATATCCAAACCTCATACCTAGCTTAGAGTACTAGCTTGATCCATGGAGTTCATCAAATAACTCTCCAATCATAGGTATAGGGATATTTGTACTTGATAATATGCTTGTTAATATGCTTGTTAATCTCTTTAGAACCAATGTATATTCTCTAAGAATTGTCTTTCATTTTAATTAATACTAAAGGTAAAGCAAGGTTTAATATTGTGCCTAATGAATCCCTACTTCATCAATTTTTAAATAACTTTCTCTATGGAATCCTTTTGCTCTTTAGAATATATATATATATATATATATGATCATATGTTATTTTCAATGGTAATCAATTAGGCTCCTGAAACACACTCTCAAACTCAGGTAACGGTTCACTCAATGTATTTAATGTGTTTGGATGTTCCTCCAGGTTAACTTGTTGAATGTGGCCTTCAATTAGAAATGAAATTTGTAGTATATAAAAACATCCACATTTAGAGTTTTAAGAATTTGTTAAAGCCTTTGCTAAAACTTACTTAAGCCCTCCTACTACAATTTCCTATCGATGTTTTTATATGGTCTTCCCACTTGAATCTAATTGTGTAAGTCCTAAAATTACATAACATATTATTTAATGTGACTAACAATTGCACTCCAAAATCCATTTCATAACCTCCCAAGGTGATAAGATTGATGGCAGTACAATTTCAAACCTTAACTAATTGCAATTTGGAAAGGTGGCATCTCCTTAATTTCCCCACAATCCTTGTTAATGACTAAAACATATAAGAAATCACAATTACTATCATTATCAATTAGCATATGCAAAGCTCTCTTTTGATGCAATCCCATAATTGACATTTTTTTGTACTCTTCTTTGTTGTATGATCTTATTATAACTTAAAGAGATATATTAGGTATTAGCCACTCATTATCCTTTCCTATTTGTTCTTCGTTTTCCTTACTCATATCTTCTTCCTTTTTATTATATATAATTAATTCTTACATTTATGCTTTGGTTTATAATGCTTATTGCATAAAAGACATAGTCCCTTTCCAATTATCATTAAAATCCTTGCTTAGGCCTTTATTATTCTTAAAGTAGTTAATTCTATTAGCACTTTCCTAGGTATTAAGAGTGGACAACATTCCATTCTCGAAGTCAGTTTTAATTTTTAATGTCAATTGAGTTACTTCCTTATTCACCATTGCAAAACTCCCACCTCTTGAGTTATGCAATGGTTTAGTGCCTCCTTTGTCATGATGTAATTGAAAGCTAGCTATTACTTATAACCTCTTGTTTCCTTACAAACACATATTTCTATTTGAGACTTTGAGGATCAAACAAGTTAATTGTGAGCTCTTATTTTGATTTTAGTCCTTCTATAAAGAATCTTATTAAGTAGTTCTCCAGGAGTGATATCTTATTGACATATCTGTCAAACTGAGCATCCAATATCGATTCGTCTTTCTTCAATTCTTTCAACTCACTTTGTGACATCCCATTCTCATATTAAGAGTTAGAACCCAAAAGTACAGTACATGAGGAACAATGAGAGATTAAGAAAAAAAATACATTTTTCATGCTTATACATATTATTATGATACACGCACATATATTTGAATTTTTACACACAATAAAATGACTGTACATGCACTCATTGACAATTTCCGAGTATAATTGATTTATAATTGTGTTTACAATTTGAATTGTGGATTATATATGTTGCAAACTGATTTGGAATTATAAATTACTGAATTCGAATATTTGGTGATAATGTTTGTTGATTTAGAATTTTGGTGAATTTTAGGAAAAATTTTTCGAAAAGGTTGAATATTATTATACTAGGGAAAATGTCGCTTAGCAAGTAAATTGGTGAATGGAAAATAGAAATAAGAAAACAAATGATATTGGAGAATTTTGAAAATTTAGAGATGACTTTAGAATTTTTGAGAAAAGGTTATTGGAAAATTTGTTGTAATAATTGTAATGTAAAAATGGGAATAAATGGAACTAGTTCAATAAGAACTAGTTAGTTGGGAAATTAGCTAAGGTCTTAAGATGTGGACAAGTGTCCAAGTCTAAAGTTAAGTCTATTTAACTTTGAAAGACAAGTTATTGTTCTTGTCTTCATCTTCCTTCATAGCTTCCTCTTCAAAGTTACCTCCTTTACACAAAGTTTTTCATCAAATCTTCACCAAAGAAAAAACCTTGTTCTCATTTGCTACTCCCAACTTTGGTCTTCTTCCTTTTTGCCTCAAGAAAAACTGAAACTTAGCAACTTCCATAATGATGTATATGAGTTGCATAGAGGTTAGGGCTTCTTGAGATTTCGACAAAGTTGAAGATTTAATAAATAAGTATTGAGTAAATATTTATGAGTTGTGAATATATGTATTAAATTTGGTGAATTAGTTGATATTTCACATTCATGAGAAGAATATACATTTTTCATGTTCCCTATGAAAATAGGATGTAAATTTTGATTTATTGATTTTTTGGGTTTTGATGAGCGATATGTTTTAAGAAGTGGTAGAAATTATTTTTGGGGTTGAATGATCTTTGAAAAATATGTATAATTAAGTATAGAAAAATTTGGAGAATAGAACAAGTAAATGCTCTGTTATGTTATTTTTCACTATATATGTGAGTTTTGAATATTTTTAGAGATGAACAAAAAAATGAATTTAGAGTTAAAGGATAGGTATAAGGTGATGTCTGGAGGTGAGTAAGAATGATTAAAGTGATAGTTAGAGGAAGAAAATGAGGAAAATGCAGAAAATGAAAATACAAGAAAATGACAGTGAAGAAATACCAAAAATGGTGATATACGTGAATGAGGTTCTGTTTTGATGTTTGTGTGTAATTATAGTTTTGATTTGTTTGTGAATGTGTTTAGCTGAATGGGAGTTGAAATGGTGAAATGAAATGAAGAATGTACATAAAAGGAAAGTGCAGGAGAATGAAAGAAGAAACACAAAGAATGAAGAAGATGAGTGAATGAATTTTCTGTTTTTGATGTATGTGTTTTAATCTAAAATTTGGAGTTTTTTGTGAATGATTTTATTTGAATATGAGTCAAAAATGGGGGTTGAGAGGAGTTAGGGAAGTTAGTTTGAAAGAAAAGTAAGAATTTAAGCTAGAGAAGTTGGTTTAGAATAAAAGAAAGAAAAGAGAAAAAGGGGTAAAAATGTAGTCTGAAACTTCCATGATTAAACTGTATTGATTTAGAAAGATTTTGACAAAATTGTCTTCATAAAAGTTGTAGATCTTTCTTTTATATTTTTCATGATATAAAGTCTGAAAATTTTAAATTTCTAGATTGAAAGTTACGGAGGTTCGAAGTAAGGGTGTGTGACTGGGCCCGCTATTGTTCACTGAATGTCACAATTGCGACTCTCTCCTTTATTTTCTTCTCTCACGCGTCTGACTTCTCTCCCTCACACCCGTGAGTGTTGATTGTTGGACTGGTTTTTAATTGTCACATCGTGACACTATTCTCTCTAATATTTGAGAGCATTTTGCAAACTGATCAGTCTCACTTCTTTTGACCATAACTTCTTCTCTAGACCTCCAAATGACTTGATTCTTAAACCAATAGATTCCTAACACATTATTCTACCTCCCCATAAAAATTGGTAGCATTCTGAATTGATTTAAAAAAATATTAATGGAATGAAAGTGATGAAATCTGTTGGAATAGTATGAACTGGAATATTTTACTGAACATACTTTGGTATTTTGACAATATCTTGTTTTCAAGTCATCTTAATGAGATTATTTTTGATTTGGAGTAAATTAGAGAGATAGGGATACAAATTATTTGAAGAAGTATAATTTTTATTCAGTATTTAGGACTTTAAATTTCTGGATGGAACTTGAGTATAGTGTGTTGTTATAGAATGAGAGCAGTCCGCAAATATGTCGAGTATAAATTTCAAAATACTAAACCAAATTGAACTATTTTAGTTTCATTAGAAACTTAAGAAAATGGAGAACATTTTTATAGAAGAAAGTGTTGCCAAATTACTTCATTTACATTGTCTATTTGATCATGAAAAATAGACCCGAAGGTTTGGAAATTTGGAGAAATTTATAAGAAGAAAGGAGTGTTTGGATAATGTGTAATCTTGTAATGTTGGAATAACATTAGTGAATGAATTGTTGATATCAAAGTAATAAAGGTATGAGTTTGTTCGGGAATAAAGATATTCACATTATTTAAGATGTGATTCAAAGAAGAAGAGTAAAGTGTATCAAGTTAAAGTGGATAAGAATTTGATAAAAAAGAGCAAATAATGCTAGAAAGGAAATGATGAGTGATTGAATTATGAAACGAAAATGAGCATAAGATATGAAGTTTGATAATATACCCGGGATTATCATTGAACATGCATTGTACATAGTTCATATATACATTTGTGCATAAATAAATGTTTATAATTGTGCAAAGTTATTAATGTGTCTGTGTGTTCAATGTGTATATTGCATAATTTGGATGTGTAAGATAAACACCCGCATTCAGATGTTTCCAGAACTTAGAAACAAATGCTAAGCTGGAGTCCAGAACTTGGAAACAAATGCTAAGCTGGAGCATACTTTGAGTAGATCTAGATGGTCTTCCTTTATTGTTGTTTTGTATATATTATGAATTGTGTGATTATAAATGAGATGTGAATGTGATTGTACTGATACTGGACAGTGAATGTTCGAGGAGTTTGCTAAATGTGAATATATAGAAGTGCTACTTATATGTGAATTTGATGAAATAAGTGATACATGATTTGATAGTTAAACATTTGCATATGAAAGAAAAAATATTCTCAAGTTAATTGTTGAATGCCAGACTAAGGACCGATGATGAATGTGAAAGTGATTGTGAACCCGAAATCATGTGACTGATTGAAAATATGTGAATGATGCATTCCATTACATGAATGCATGAAACATAAAGGCAGTTGCGACCAGAGTAGCCACCGAAAAGAGCTTAAAGCTCAAAATATGAAAAAGAGCTTAAAGCTCAGAATGTGAAAGAGCCTCGGGTTTAGTGTGAATGTTCCCGGTATCTACTAAGGGATATGGGACATTATCTGATACAACTCGGTATTTACTAAGGGATATGAGCTAGTAATTAGGCACTTGATCACAACAAAGTAACAAATGGAAATTGAGTCTCATATGCACTGCATATGTAGGATATGAATGATTATAATGTGTTGAATGTAAAATATGAAACGATTGATCAAAGGTATGTGATTCAATATGATTATTAAATAAATTATGTGAATTATGTGTTATGTGACTGAGTGAGCCATCAAGGATGGTCACTCACTGGGTTTGCAAAACTCACCCAAAATTTGCAATTTTTTTAGGCTCTGAAGAGTTACCTCATTAGGCTAACGGGGATATAACCATCGCATTCAAGTAAGAGTTAGAGGTTGGGATCAGTTCGCATCTGCATAAATATTTTCATTAATTTTTGTATGAAAGAATGTATTCCACAATTTTTGTATCATGTGTATTTGAATACGTTTCTGTATGTAATAACTTTCCAAATTGGAAATATTTTGCAAATGAGATTGATCAAAGTGTAATAATAATTATGATTTTAAGTTTTATGAAATGAAAGTATGGGCCCGAATTTGATTATTGATTTTCACATACACTTGTGCTATTTGTAAAAAAATTCTACTGAGTTTCAAGTATCTGACTGATTTACTATTCTAGCATGTCGCTCTTGCGGGATACGTACTCGAATATCACTCAGGATGTCTGGTACGTGTTTGGCGAGAGTGGGATGCTACACACTTATAAGATTTTTAAAGATCTTCTAACCAAATCTCTAATTAAGGATGGATACTAACTCTACCCAATCTATTGGTTCTTGACAACTTTTATTTTCCAAAACTAACCGGTACCATTCTTAAGTTTGCTCTTTCAAATACATTATTGTTATTCCTACTCTCAAATTATCTGGGGGTATGATCAAATGTAAAAAAACTTGTCCACAATTATAACACTATCCTTCGACAGCAACTCTATCAAATATAAGAAATTAAATGTTACTAAATTTTATTGGTATAGTAACCTTCAATTTTTGATAGGGGTTTGCTGGCAGCACATATGCTCTCCTTGCTTGCTAGTATTATTTCATTGCTCCTCTTAAGCTTTTATGTGGTGAATCATTAACATGAAATCACAATCACTTGTTTCCTTGTCTTAGTTGTCCATTTGGTTTTGATTCTCCATAAACAAATTTTCATTTTACATCTGAAATTTAAAGGGAGTCTTCATGTTCTCCTCTATCCTTTATAGATCACCCTTTATCCCTTCTACCATAGTTGATCTATCGAGGCTTAACTACTTTGATACTAAGATTTTACACGTATAAATTGAGTAGAGAAAAGACAATGATTCATAAGATAATGGAGTGAAGAAGTACACACTACAACAAAAAAAACAACTTTAACAATGATATTTTTGGCGACAAATTGAAAATCATCGCCAAAAGACAGCTATTGGCGATGAACTATATTTTCGTCACAAAAAGTAAATCTTTTTGTGATGTTTTTCTTAATCGTCACTAAAAAATGTTTTTTTGATGAATTTTGAGAATCGTCATAAAATGATTAACATTTAGCAACAATTGGCTTTGTTCGTCACCAATGTTAGAACCTTATGCGATGATTCGTATGATTCGTCACTAAAAGTTCTACTTTGTGCAACAAAGTTTTAAATTGTCACTAAAGGTTAGACTTTTTGCAATGAATTTTCAAATCATCACCAATACTGATTTTATATCTTATGTATTTCCTAAGAAAATTTTGATGAATTTTTATGTGTGATAGTATTTTTAAAAATAATAATGTTAAAATGATAATTTTTAATGATAAGTTTGCTTAATAATTCAAAGGTTAATTATAATTGACATTTATATGAATTTTCATATATTTTCATTTTCCTTCTTTATAAATTTATTTAAATATCTAATGAAATCAAACTCCATAAATTTGTTTATATCTATGGATTTTTAAACAAATGATTATTTAATGACGCCTATTGTATGTAGTACTACACCTCTGTTCATATATACAAAAAGAATGGAGCATGTAAAAATTGTAAAATGTTTTCAAAGTTACGAACATATTATTGAAAATGCCTGCATGGTAGGAAATTTTAAATTTGAAAAGTAAATATTTTTTGGACATTAAAAAATAAACATATGTAAAATTTGAATGTTAATAAGATCAAAATATCATAAATTTAAGTTTGCTATTATTCTTAATCATTGGTATTTATTGACAATAAAATAACCTTACATATAAATATTGAAATATGTTAAGCAATATAATATCATGATATATGGTGTACAAGTACTACAAGATGTTAATTAGAAGTTTATCAATTCTTAGAGCTAAAATAATAAATAAAGTTTCATGCCTAATATTCCATATATTGAAAAGGAAAAGAAATTTTTTTTTTAAGATTCCAAGTGACATTAGAGTTAGTAGAAAAGCTTAAGGGGTTTCCAATGTTAGGATTAACAAGAGGGCTCCTTAGACGTTCTAAGCCATCAATTGAAATGATTAAAGATCTTCCCTTAGGGTCTGATGAATTGACACCCTTTTCTAACAACTTCTTTGCTTTAACTAAATTTGTAAAAGAAATAATGAATTATTTCCCAATTGCAGTATGCATTACGATATTAGATGGACTGCATGTAACATGCATTGAGTTAATAAGTAAACAGTATGGAACAATCAAAGCTAAATTAAAAGTTATTAGTAACCCAAATTCAAACATATGCATACTCGACTGATAAACTCCGTCATTTTCATAATGAACGGACATAATTTTACAATGGACCACTATTCCAAAACAACCAATTTCTCTAATATTGTATGAACCATTGGGACATCGTCACCTCCTCCATTTCCATCTATGTTCTCATGGAGATTTGAGGAACCTTAACACAAACATATAGTATATAAAATAAGATGTTCTTATAATAGCTTCATAACAAAAAAAATAAGATACAGATAATCAAGAAAGAGAGGTAGTTAGGATGATAGTAAAAACCTTGAAAGAGAAGATGGACCATGAAAGGCAAGAGTCGATTAGTGTTTGATGAGAAGATTTTTTATGGGTTGATTGAAGCTGAATATGGATTACGAACTAGATTGAGTACTACATATGAGATGTTCGATGAAGGTTCTATTAGACTTTTTAGTATGTTTATTCCTCTCTTTTTTTTGTTCTGCCCATATGTGTTGTCCATATGTTACTGCGGTGAATGTGCCGTGATAATAATGAATATTTCGATATAGGTAATGTGTGTTAAATGGGTTGATTGAAAGTGAAAATGTGTTAGGAGCTTTTTTTTACTACTGCTTATAAGATATTTAACTTCATTGCTTATTATTGTAATAGGGAGCTTAGGTTTTTATTTAATTAAATTTGGTATTAGTATTCGAATTTAGTATTACATTCTAAATCATATTCAAAGTTTTTGGGAAAAGCTTGGTTATTATAATGTTGTATTAGAAGGTTGATTTTTTTTTTTTGCAAATTAAACATACATCTAATCAAAGATCATCACTATCGACTACATAAATACTACAAATCTTTTAGGTAAGTATATAGGTTCTCAAATAGCTGTCTCCACAAAATTTGATTCAAATGTGTGATTATTGGGTCTTTGCCAACATTAAGGTTTGATTTCTTTCTCTTCACATTTGCTTCCATTAACCATGTTACACAATTTTATGACTATTTCTTTTCTTTATTTAGGAAAAGTGTGAGCAAGCTAAGATTAACAGAAGAAATATAAAAACTCATCATAACCAAGGCTCTAAATCATTTGTTGTCGTATGAAATGAATATATAAGTTCTTTATTTAGAAGTTATAACTATATTAGTAAGTACAATATTATTTATTTGTATTTTCAATTCTTTTTTTTTTTCATAAAACAGAGTAAGAAAGAACTACATGAACAAGTGTGTGATAGGTTCACACTACATAAACTCATTCACTATAAGGAAGGTCAAGGGTGGATGTCAGAAGAAGTGCAAAATAATTATGTAAGTACAAAATTTTGTTTAAATACTAACTAATAATATTTGAATTGAATATTGATATTGTTTTTTATTTTTAGAAAAAGATGTGAGAGTTGTTGCAAAGATTATTGTCTGATAAAAATGAGCCAAATGTGGATGAGATTTGCAACATCGTGTTTAGTACAAGATCCAGCTATATCAAAGGTCTTGAGTGTGGACCTAAGTCAACTGCTTCATCCTTATCAAAACCAACATATGTTGACCATCTTGAATAGGAGAACCAATCTTTTAAAGCTAAATTAGAATATAATGAACAAAAGTTAGAACGTAATGAACAAAAGTTGGTCAAGCTTGAAAAGATAGTCAAA
>JANSVA010385721.1:0-23215 GCA_025504915.1 Erythroxylum reticulatum | reverse complement strand
TTTCTAATAATTAAATTTAATTGTTTACTAGGAGTCTTAATAGCACAAGTAGTTCAACTGATCCAATTGCCATTGATGATATTGATGTTTTGGAATATTAGGTTTCTGAAGAACCAAATTTGGTTGATGTGAATTATTTGAATTTGGAAGATAATCTTAGATGGGAAAGTATTGACATGTCATTTGATGCATTAAATTTGAATGATAATGATGATGAAGCTCCTCTCAATGATAAGGATTTTGTACCAAATGATTACTAGGGTCAGTGTAGTTCTAGCGGGTTTCCTCTCATTGACGATTGAATTCCAGATTTTTGTTTTTTCTCTTCTTTTAATTTTACTTGTATTTGATGTTTATGTTAAATTCTATATATGTAACGTAACTGTAATATTTTTGTTTCACGTTTAACTTCTATTTGATAGCTTCTTCGTCATCAACTCTTTTTGTAAATTGTTTAAGGATATTTATTTTTCTTTTTATTGGATGTTTTGAATCTTTTGATGTAATATTATTTATTAAAATGATGAAATTGTATTATTGTAATATTTTAAATACTTTGTATTATTCTTAATTTTATATTGTATGATAATGATTGTCTTTGATTATATTAATTATGGTTATTATTTATATGTGAAATATTTAAAAATTATTATTATATCATATTAATTGTCATTATTATTTATTATTAAGATTTTTGAAAACATGGTTAATATAAACAGTAAACTGGTAAAGTATATAGTACAACTGTACAATATGCCAATGAACTATTTTGCTAATTTTAAAAATTTTAGGGACTAGTTCATAAATTTAAAAAATTACCCGAAATGGTACCCGGTACTGACCAGTACCAGTATAGTTCTATTCCAGAACTCAATCCGTTACCAAATCCGATACGAAATCTATAACTTTAATAAGAAGACAAATTTGATATTTTTATTTTTATTACACATTCCCAAGTCTATAGATTGAGACTTTCGGTCAATATAGGCACGCAATCGTAGTATAATCTACCATCTTCATTGATTGAATTTGTTCGTAATACTTGATGGATTGAAGATTAGGAATTCAGACGCAAAAGCGATTTGACTAATTCTTAAAATGATATTATTTTTTTCAAATTAAACTCGTGTGGGACAGCTTAAGTTTACGAACCAAAAATAAATGTTCCAACATAACTTCATTCATTATCATTTTTAAAATGAGATCCAACTATTATTTAACTTCCATGCATGTTTAGAAAATCTCTTCCCTATAAATGGATTGGAATAAACGTAAAAGGTTAAAAGTTTTTTTTTTTACAAAAATCAAGGGAGTTTTTGTATAAAATTAAATTTAACATTCAAGATTCAATGAATCCAGGAAAAGTATTTAATAATGTACAAAGATAATTTTAATAATATCAAAAATAATAAAATAATAATCAAATTATTATAATTAATGTTTTAAAGTACCTTTATAAATTATAAATCAATGATTAAAAATTTTAACTAGTTAATTCAATCGATTCAACCATAAAAATATTGAACTATTTAATTTTTTGGTTCGATTTATTTTAATAACTCTTGTTTGTTAAAAACCTATCAATTTATTAATTAACCACTTAATTTTGTAAATTAATAAATTTTTATAAATAAATTAAAATTTATTTAACAATCTCTTTTTTCAGTTAAATTTCAAATTTTTTGATAAATAAAGACAATCTTTTTTACTCATATTTTAAATTCTTTAATTTTATTTAATCTTTATCTAATTTTTTGATGAATTAATTCTGATTGAGTCTTTTAAACCTTAAATATTTTATTTTATCAGTTTAACTTCTGGTTCAATTTTTAAAGCATTACTATGAAATATTTTATTCATACAAATTGTATCAATTTATAGAATATTTTTCTTTCTTCAATCATTCTAAAAAATATAATAATAAAATAATTATGGTCTAGATTTGATCTTCTTCTCTTGGATTTCTCATAATTTTAATGAGTTATCGATTTTTTTAAATAAATACCAGTTCGATCTAAGAATTAAGATTTAATTGGATTGAGATCGTCAAGCAAAAAGATTTAATTGAATTTGAGTTTTTCTAGCATTCTAATGAGTTACCCGATTTCTTTTTAAATAAGTTGAGTTTGAAATAAAATTTAATTAGATTGAAATTTTCTAAATAAAAAAATAAAGTTGATGGGATTAAAAAAAAACCCTTAATTTTGTTCAGAATGTTTTCATTTTTGGGGGGTTTCAAGTCATAATCTTATTAAGCCTTTGAATCTAAAATCAAAATTCAAAGCTCCATTAACTTAGAATTTATGGATAAGACCAAAATACCAACTTTAAAGATTCCTCCATAAGAGTGACAAAGTAGACGCCTATTTTGACTGCCCTTTTCGTCTCTCTGATCTGATGGTACGGTTTGGTCATTCACTATAACGACAAAACTAAAAGACATATAGACAACATTGGCTTACTGGTCTGATGGGGATATTGACTCAGTAAGGACTTTGAAACTTGATTTTTTGTTCTTCATCACACGTGTGTGTCCAATCCATGGCTTCTTTTATTAATTTCTCCTTAAAATGACTCATTTTCATCGATTTATTGGAATTTCCACAAATGAATAATCTCTGCGATATCTTTGAAGAAGTTAAATTTGGAATTTGAAGAAGTCCCATCGGAGGGAATGAAGGAATGCAGAGTAACTAAAGTTGAAAATATAATAAAATTTGAAATTCAGCGGAATTAATTCCACTCAAAATCGATTTAACTAATTCTTATAATAATGTTATTTTAATAAAATAATATCTTAATTGAACATTCAAATTGAACATACATGTAGAATAACTTAAGTTTAATAGGTTTTAGGTTGGATTCAGATTGAAACACAAATTTCAACTTAACTGAATTATAATGTGATAGAACTGTAGGGGTGTATTTTATGAGCATAATTGGAGGAAAATTCTTATTCTTATTCTTTTATTTTATTTTATTATTCTTTTAATAACAACAACAACTTAATATAGGATTTGATAATTTATTATAATGATGTAAATAAACGATATGGAGCGAACATTCGTTCAATGTTCTAGTGAAAGTATTGACCGAGTAATTGATTGGTTTGTTATTTGCTATGTACCAATTAAGATGGCTGAAATTATCACAATAAATATCTTTTTCTGAATATTTTGTATTTATTTATTCTAATATTTTAAAATTTTGATAGAGAGTTAAATTGTTTACCAAAATTTTAAAGAAATATGGTGTAAACAAAGAGAAATAGGATCGATTAATTAATAAACAATATTTTTAAATAGATTAGATTTCGAATCATGTTTAAATTTGAAAATTGTTTACTTAATTCGACTTAAAATTAATATAAATAACTCTTAAACAATAATATTTTGACACACTATTTAAGTAGAATAGTGCCAAACAACCTAAGTCTAATAAAGTCTCAGGTGAGTCTCTGATCACAAAAGAACATTATTGATAAAACAAATACACACAATAGGGCGGTGAATTGTGTGTGACTTAAAATTTTTGTTACAAGTTACTACCAATTCCTATAAAAAATAAGAACTTGTTATTTCAACAGAAAGGTTTGTAGATAAAAGGGGCTTGTTAAATTTTAAAACTAAAGAAGTCTGTTAACGTTTAAAAATGAAAGGAGTTTGTTAACTTTTAAAACAAAAGGAGTCTGTTATCGAAAGGGACCTATAAAAGATTGAAACAAAAGAAACCACTTGCAATATTAAAACAAAAGGAGCATATTCTAAAAGTGAAGGAGACTCTTGAAATTGAACACAAACACTATAATATGAAAATTCAAAAGTTAAGAAGAGAGAAAAAATAACGCAGTCGATTTATATCACCATATAACGAAGCCTACGTCTAGTCCTCAAATATCCAACTTGATTAATTCAATATAAAACTTCAAGTAGTAAATTTTGACAAGCTTTTCTAAGTATATAGTGTTCAAGGTTCAACCTTCCACCCTCGTAGTGTTTAACAAGCCTCTACAAGTTGTCAATAAAAAATAAATATATGGTTTGCTCAATGTAAGCTTCAAGGAATAATAATCTATCTCAATATAGTGTTTTCACTTTCTAAGGCACAAAGAGTTTGATAAAGATATGACTTTTGAGAATATTGATGCTGGTGAAGTATTTCAAAAATCTGACATCTTCGTAAATGCAATGACTCTACCTTAAATAGACATTTACTTTAACTAGCCATTGCTCCACTGATATTCTAAGTTGGCTTTTAAAGGATCTTCAATATCATCTTTCCTGGAATCTTACATTACCCAGACGTTAAGAAAGAATGTTGACAATTTCTTGAAGCTAATTATCGAATTATGTGATTTGTAGGATCCTTTTGGATATTGTGGAGTCATTTCTAATAAATAATTTAAGTTCATTAAAAAGGATCCTGTAAGAAAGGAAACATTCTTTTGCAAGACTATATCGTTACCTATTTGAATAAATGGAAATAATCCAAATTTGAAATTTAAAACATTATAAAGTTATCATGAAAATCATTAATATAAACCTTGAGCTAAAAATGTCTCCCTTTTTTATGATGACAAGCAATAACAGATATATTTTGAAAATTCAAAAGAGATAAAGGATTTCGAAAGATACCTGTAATCTTTATAAGTCTTTACTTGTATCATGATTAGAAGGAGCCTTTCTTACAATCTCTAAGAAAGGAGTCTATTGTTTTAAAAGATAATTTGGATGCAATCATAACATACAGAATTCACAAATTCAGCAATATTTCAACAGTTAGTGAAATATATCACAAATTACTATTTCATCATGCAAAATCAGAATCATATTTCATCATGCAAAATCAAAAGCATATTTCATCATAGAAAATCAAAAAAATGAAAAATGTATTAGCAAAATATATCGTCAACTCTTAACTCTCGCCCTTTGTCATTATCAAAAGAGGAAGTCAGATAGAGATGTAATCCCCAAAAAAATCAGTAGGAGAAAATTTTTAAGAAGAGTATATCATCATTTAAGAGACGAAAAAAAATTTCACAGAAGATTTTGCATGTCAATAAGTTGATTCCACATACTGTCAATTTGGCTACGCTTTTCATCCTGACTTGATTGAATACCCTTAACTGTTGTTGAAGGATCATATCATTTTCATTCTGAAGTGTGACAGTGGCTGATTTCTACAGAACGGGACCTAAGATGTCTGATACTCTTTTCATTTTCTTCTCTACCTACATATTATCTTTCAGGTTATATCCAAATTGATAGGGAATAGATGAAAGAAACTTGGCAGGTTCATAAAAATCCAGATTGTCAAAAGACAGTTCATAATAAGCGAAAATCTTGTTGAGTAGCCTTCTATAAGGAATACCACTAGTGGTATTTTTATAACTTCCCTTATCCACCACAAATTGTAGGATCATTGCTGGGAAGTTCATCTTATTTCCCTTTAATAGATTATACACAACATATGTGTCCAAGAGACTGCATCTTTCCATTGAACTACTCTTTGGAAAGATTGAAGTAGCCGATATCAATGTAGGGCATCATGGCAGTAGGTCCAAATGTCTACACCAAGTTCTCCCTTTATAAGTATTCTCCGTATGCATGCAAATAAAATTCATAACTTATCCCATATCAAGATCAATAATGTCCCACTTATCATAAGGAAGGTCAGTTATGCCTATGGGAATTATATTCAGTATGTTCCCTAAGATTTCCTCAGTAACCAAAATCTCACACTCACATACCCAAAAGACGATAGCCAACTTTCTATCAATTTCATCTTTTCTCATGTGTGTATAAAATGATCTAACTAAATAATCACACACTATCTCATTCAAATTCAAAAATTTTCCTAACCAATAGCAAGAAAGTAAGAGGAGATAGGAATATCAATGTCATCGAATAGGAAAGGAGGCAAAATGCATACAACAACCAACTTTCAATTTTTGTAACACATTTTGTATCGTGCTTCAGCTTCCATTAACTGAAACAACTTGACTAGTGCTGAAGACTCTCCTTTCTTGTGTTTCTTTGATTTTGACTTTTTAGCTTTTGGAATTTCTTCAAACAAGGCTTCTTTATAAACTAGTGAAATTAGCGCAGCATAACACTATGTAAAATAAACTAGACCTATTATTATAATAGTGATGAGTCTAGTTCGATCCCACAAAGGGTGTGTGTAAAGCTTTTGAAATGAATTAAACGGTGTTTAAGTTATGGGGGGTTGGTTTATCTAATAAGAAAATGAAATGAAACTAAACAAATAAAGACAAATGAAAGACAACATGCAGAAATGATGAAAACGATGAATTCGTTTGGGACTTAGTTCTTTGGTTCAACTTAGCCTATACCCAATTAAACATATTTCATTGAATTGTTGTTCTTATACTTCTCTTAACAACTATTTATCATATATTAACAATAAGATCTATTAATCCTAGTTTTTTCTTAGGTCGTGATTAATTAAAAGATGGTTGTTAATTAAACTTAGTCATCGAATAACCTAGAACAAGCTTTCTAGATTTAATTGGACAAATGTATTATGAATTAGGAAAATAGATTAATCAAGGCAACAACCACACAAGCTCGGGTCATTTAACCTAGATTATATTATCCCTAATGATTACGAACCATTAGTCGCTACAAATGAATCTTAAATATAACAATTACATATTATATTGAAATTTTAGCAACAGGTTCTTACATAAAATTAATCAAATAGAGCATTCAATCATTTTCATATAACACCCAAACATTAAACATGGGATAACACAATCAATCCTTAAGAGAAAGTATAAAAAATAATTAAAAAAATGCTTAATAGGTGCATCGACATTGATGGAACCTCCAAACTGGTATCGAAATGTCTAGCCCTCCATAGATCTCTAAGGTAGCTCCTCTGGTGCCCTTGGTTCCTCTCGAAACCCTTCATACGATTCTCCAAACGAAAAAATAACATTGCCATCACAAAACAATGCTTTTATATAAAAATGTAGGGTTTCGAGGGAGGTGGCACTGTCTGATGCTATGGGTGGTGTCTCACAGTCGTGAGACACCTTGCATGGGCATGACATAGGTTATTACTTACATGAAATGGTGTGTTATGGGCATGACATTTGTCATGGTTGTGAGATGCATCTTATGGCCATGACTTGTGATAATCTTCATTGTTTTGGTATTTCCTTGGTTCCTTTTGTTCTAATCCTTCTCGTTCTTGCTTTATGAAGACAAATGAGTGTGAATCTTCAAAAAATGGCTCAATATAGTGCTTTCAACTCACTTTAGCTCTTTCATTTTCGAAGTATGACTAAAATCAAATATGAACTAAAGTAAGTGTCTTAAGCATTCTTATAGCAATAATCACTAAGTGTTATAGAATAAATTCATAATCAATTAAGCATATATCAATTTCCCTCACACTTAGCTTTTGACTATCCTCAGGCAAGACATCAAAATTTGGATCAAAGACTCAAAAACATTTACTCATTTTTCTATATTTCCTAAGAATACATAATCCTAAACAAAGATGAACAACTTTAAAAAATCATAGCAAGAAGTAAACATTCAACACTTCTACTCATGATTAATCAACATTCAATACCTTTAAAAATTGAGCAATGTAATGGTAGACTTTGGCAAAATGTGTTTAAATAAGATGTATTCATGGGAAAGCTCAACACTATTTATGATCATGACATTCCACAACTTTGCATATCATTTCATTTGTCCACCACTCAGAGTCACATGCATAATCATAAATCAAAAAACTTTTCAAGGTTGTAATGTGAGCAAGGGTAAGGTGAGATGTATTTAGATAGTGTAGTTTAAAAGTAATCAAAGCTAGTGAAACAAGAAATACACTCAATATACCATCAGGTGTAAAAATCAACATTCACTCACAGTAGTGTACATCAACTATGGTGAATGTAAAAACTGTGTTTCCTAGCTCAAACTCAAGCTCTCTCACCACAAACCACATCAAGCATATATCACACACAAAAATTAATCATAAACAAGATTTTGTAACCATAAGGAGTGATTACTAAAAGCAATATCTACCGCATATCCAACATACTCGAATAACCCATTCAATGTAACTTTAGGAGGAAATACCAATCATAAACAACTTTTCAACAGTATGCACTTCCTCTTTGATAATTTTACTTAAATATATATATTTTCTTTTCTTTTTCTTTTCTTTTCTATTTTTTCTTTTCTTTTCCTTCTTTTTTTTATATAAAAATTGAAAGAAGTTACATTAACATGGGAACTTCAATGTTAAGACATAAATTGACATCCCAATAATTATAACCATACCACACATATGGACACCTCCACATTTATACTTTTACATACCCATAATCATCAACAATCAACAATCAACAATCAACAAATGCCCCACTAGCTTTATAACTTAGGTAGAACATTAGTTTAATAGCATGTAATGTGTTTTGCACAAAAAGAAAGGCTAAATAAAGCTCAAGGGAGCTTAACAAAGGAAAATTCATATAAATGGGTGCGCTATTTTGCTAATGTAGTTTATACAAACAAAGAATGCTTAATCATTTCCTTGTTAATGCATGTAATAAAAATGTTGTCTTGAATAAAAAATCAAGGTGAAATTATGATGTACATGTCATGACATATATAAACAAAAGACAATAAGACTGATATAGATGTGTCAGTCTAATAAGGATTAAAATCTCACTTGCTTTGTCCACCACTAGTCACTAGTCTTCTAAAGATAACGTACATTGACCAACACAAGGAAAAAAGTACATGTTAAAGTTTCCATGAAATTCTCAAGTCAACTTATTCTCTAATCATGACTATATTGTTTGTTTGTTTTATTCTCTATCTCATTTTGATTGAAAACTTAAAACAACCAAGAAACAAACCAACATAGAAATACACATGCATATCCTAACTAATGTGAAAAAGTAAAGGCAAAAGAAATTTACTTCCCTTAGGTTGCCTCCCAATAAGCGCCTTTGTTTAATGTTGCTGGCTCGACTCCATACTTCCCTCACATGACAAAATTATGATCCTCGTGTGTCACAATTTGAGCTTCCTCCACGTGAGGTTGTTCAGTATAAGGTCTTAGTTGATGAACTCTCATATTTAGCATTTGCCCTATCTTCAGAATCTCTACTGAGTCCATGCACTCTAGAAAGATCTTGAATGTCTCTTTACCTTTTTCTTCTTCGTTCAATTTCTCTAACCTGCTAGGTAAAGGTAAAAAGTTGGTCTTAAAAATAATTATGGACTCAGCACTCACCTTCGAGCTAAAAGATATATCATTTTCTTCTGCGAGCTCCTGCTCAACTTCTTGTTCATAAGCAATTCCTTGAGTATTTCTCTCAAGATTCTCAAGCTTCTCTTCACTCTGTAATGTCTCTACACCAACGTACCATGGGTACATCTCGAGTTGATATGGCAGCTCCTCTTCACTTTGTGATGCTAGGTAGTCAAAAGCTTTCGTCATCTGACCTATCTGGTTTGCCATATTCTGGAGTCTAAACATTGTATCTTGGTGGACTTGCATCATATCCTCCTAGAACTATTGTACACTCTATTGAATTTGAAGATTATTAGCAGTCATAATATTAAGCAAATCCTCCAAAGATGTACCTAGGTCATGATAAGAAGCTTATAGTCTATACGGGAATTCCTGTGCATCCTGCAAACTATCATGGAAGTAATTATGTTAATTATCCCATCCATAACTAAAGTTAGGTTGATCAATCCAAACTTGGTTATAAGATTGGGAATATTAGTTACAAAAAAAACTTCCATCCATGAATATTTATTTATTAACACAATAAACATTAAACAAAAAGTGAAAAGATCATGAAATAATTAAAAAGAAATAAATTGCAAACAAATATGTACAAAACACCAACTAAAATCAATAACAAAACTAAAACATCACACTCCCCAGCAACGGTGCCAAAATTGATAGTAGCACATTGTAACACATGCAAAATAAACTAGACCTACTACTATAACAGTGGTAAGTCTAGGTCGATCTCATAGAGAATGTGTGTAAAGTTTTTGAAATGAAATTAAACGGTGTTTAAGTTATGGGGGTTTATCAAACAAGAATTTAAAATGAAACTAAACTAGTAAAGACAAATTAAAGAAAACATGTAAAAATGATGAAAATAATGAATTCATTTTGGGACCCAATTCTTTAGTTCAATCTCATCCTACACCCGATTAGACATATTTCATTGAATTGTTGTTCTCATACCTCTCCTACCAACTATTTATTATAGATTAACATCAAGCTCTATTAAACTTGGTTTTCTCTTAGGTTGTGTTTAATTAAGAGATGCTCATTAGTTAAACCTAGTTATCGAATAACCTAAAATAATCTCTCTATATTTAATTGGACAACCACATTATGAATTAGGAAAATATCTTAATCAAGGTAACAACCACATAAGCTTCGGTCATTTAGCCTAGGTTATGTTATCCCTAATGATTATGAACCTTTAGTCACTACAAATGAATCTCAAACATAATAATTACGAATTATATTAAAATTCTACTAATGATCAAATCAATCCTTCAGAGAAAGAATAACGAACAATGAGAGAAATGCTTAATCTAGTTTTCGGTGTCGATGGTAGCTCCGAACCAACGTCAAAATGTCTAGCCTTCCATAAGTCTCCAAAGTAGCTTCTCTAATGCCCTTAGTTCCTCCTAAAACCCTTCAAACGATTCTCAAAACGAAAACATAACATTGTCGTCAAAAAAATGATGCTTTTTATATAAAAATGTAAGGTTTTGGATAAGGTGGAATGGTATCATGACTATGAGTGGTGTCTCATGGCTGTGACACACCTTGCATAGGCGTGACATGGGCTATCACGCCCATTGGCCATGATAAAATTGTCATGGCAGTGAGAGGCATCTTATGGCCATGACTTATGATAATCTTCATTCTTTTGGTGTTTTCTTGTCTTCTTTTACTCTAATCCTACTCATTCTTGTTCCATGAAGACAAGTAAGTGTGAATCTTAAAAAAAGACTCAAATATAGTGCTTTTGACTCACTTTAGCTCTTTCATTTCCAAATTGTGCCTAAAATCAAATATGAACTAAATTGAGTATCCTAAGTATTCTCATAGCAATAATCACTAAGTGTTATGGAATAAATTCATAATTAATTAAGAAGATATCAACTAGCTCATTCCTAACAATGAGGTCCTCAATATTCTCTTCAACCATAGGCACTTTGTCTTTTCTTATTTCTTCCTACTAAGATATATGTTATATATCTCATTATTTAGTTTTGGCATTTTTGATAATTAGATCTCCAAGATAATATAGTTTCAAATTCAAATTAAGATAAGGTAGAAGATACATTGAATTTGATTGGGTAATACTAGCTAGACCATGGGTTAAGAATTGTTGTTTTGGTGTGATTAAATAATGATTCTTGTTTGACTTGGATAAAGACTCATCCTTGTAAAAGATATAGGTGTGCATCACGTGACTATAGGTGGGTGTTGAATGAAGTACTATACTAAGTGAAGACCTCTTTGTGAAGAGATAACCCAGCTTATGCATATGTCTAAGGTTATCTTCCATCGTTGTTCTCTTTTGATTATTTTCGAAAAAATATTATTGCTAAAAAAAACATCATTGCTGTCAAGGTTGGGATGTGGCTCACTTCCAATTGAGTTGTTCATGCAACCCATGTCTTTGTTCTTTGATGAGATTGTCCCATATTGGCTATGGTGATTGGTGATTATGACTATTCAATTGGTGAAAATTTTTCAGATCCATCTTAGAAGGAGTTAAATTACAAGGAAGTTGTTTCTTTATATCTTAAGTGTTTTTTGTTCTTGTTTCAATTTATTTCAATCACTTAAGTTGTTTATTTATTGTCTTTTTTGGTAAAAGTTGTTTGAAAAATCTTCTGTTAAGATTAACACAGGTTGTTCATATTACTAGGTTTGAAATACTTTTACGGGTTGTAAAGACGAGGGATAGTGTTGAGGATTAAGTGAGTGGGCTCATTAAGGCCTTGTATAAAACTATTATCATTAGTGAAAGTATTAAGTTAAGTGAGGGCCCCGTAAATATAGGCAAGGTGTGTCGAATTGCTTTACCAAATCTCAAGTGTTGATCTGTTTAATTTTGTATTTTTTTTGTGCTAAAAAATTAACAGTTGCTAATACAATTGCTTTATATCTAGTAACCGATAGATACAGTTATAAGCAACTACATCAGAACCAAGTTTTTGATAAACTAAGTCCTTTAGGATTTTCAATTGGTATCAGAGTGGGTCATCAGATTAGAACTTGGTACGACAAGTTGGTGTAGGTCTGCATTTCATAATTATGGCTATAAGAGAAAGAGCATCAATCATCAGGTCATTATTGTTAGATGGTTCAAATTATCCTACATGGAAATCACGGATGAGAGTATTCATTCAGGCATAAAGAATAAAAGCATGGAACTCAGTTTTAAATGACTAGACACATCTAGTGAGGACTTATAAAAAGGGAGAAGCAGTGCTTAAAGATGCATATGAGTAGACAAGGGCTGAAGAAGAGAGAGCGCCTGGAAATTTTCAAGCCCTACACACCATCTTTGATGTAGTTAATGAAGGATGGTTTGCTATGATATCAACCTATGAATTGGCGAAAGAAGCGTGGGACTCTTTGGAGACTATACATGAGAGATTGAAATCTGTGATAACTTCGAAACTTCAGATCTTAGTTATAAGATTTGAAGAGTTGAAGATGAATGAGAGTGAAACCATTGGAGACTTCTATGAGAGACTGCGTGACATAGCAAACCAAGCACATCAACTCAGGAATAAGTACTCTAACCTAAAACTGGTTAAGAAGACATTGAGATCGTTAACTCTAAGATTTATACCAAAAATTGCAGCCCTTGAAGAAGCCCATGATATCAATGAATTGTCTTTGGATAAGGTAAATGAGATTTTTACCAACTTTGAGATGAATTTGTTGAGGGATAATCGAGAGAAGAACAAAGGATTGGCACTATAAGCTAAGATTGGTAAAGTTGTGAATGACTTCAAAGATGAATCCGATGAGAATGAGGATATGGAGTTATTGACATGAAATTTTAGCAAGTGGTTAAAGAAAGTGAAGAAAGATAGACCCGAGTTTAGACAAAATACTGGGAGTCCATCAAATAGCCACTTCAAACAACAAGCTAAAACTAAAAAGGGTGAAAGAAAAGTAATGAAAATTTAATGTTATGAGTGTTAAGGCTTCAGACATGTGTAAGTGAAACATGCTAACACCTTGAAGAAGAGAAAAGGAAAATCCTATACGAGCTCTTAGAGTGAGAATAAATTCAAAAGTGAATATTGTAGTGAAGAAGTTGTGAATAGTGCTATGTTAGTTGCTTTATACAATAAAAGCCCAGTTGCTTGCTTAACAGCAACCAAGAAGGAAGTAACCCATGATGAAAACGTGAGTAAATCAAAAAATTCTAGGAAAAACATAGACGAATCAACGTAAAGCTCAATCTTAGATTATAATAGTCATGATAGTGGCTCAGGTGACAAAAAGGAGGATATCTATGAAGCCTATAAGTTGATGTATGCAAAATAGGTGCAAACATGTAAGAAAAATGAAAAGCTAAAGAAAGAAAACTCTTCTATGAAGAACATCATTCAAGATTTAGAGAAGAAATTGTTATCTACAATGGATGAGCTTGATGAAACAAATTTAAAGCTGGTCAGTATGGAAAAGGAAATAAGAACGCTCAATGGAGGTACCGAAAGTTTAGAAAAGTTGTTGCAAATTGGTAAGGCTAAAGGAGACCTTTAAGGCATTGATTATAAAGGTGAATGTTCTAAGTCTAATGATGAGAAAAGTGGTGCAATCAAATATGTCCAAGGAGAAATCTCAATGAAGAATAAAAAATTAATACCTATATGTTATTTTTGTGGGATTATCGGGCATATAAGGCCAAAATGTTACAAGATGTTACAAATTTTCAAAGAGGTCAAAACAAAAAATCTAGACACTCTCCATTAAATTTATAGCAGCAACCTATGTTACCAAAACATACTTGGGTTAGAAAAGGTCAATTACAAGTACAAAAGCGTAGTGAAGGAAAAACAAGAAACTGCTCAGATTCACAATTAATTGTTGCTGTTAAAGAAATTGTTCAAACTAAAGACTAGTTGGTTACTTATGAGGGAGGAATCAACCAGAGATCCAATGACAGAGTTAATGTGACGAGGAATAAGTCCAAGTTTGAATTTCTTTGAGGGACACAAGGACTATGTGCTTTACATTTTTAAAGTATATGTTGATGTTTTTTTAAAAAAAGGAGGGCTCAAAGGAGTTATCGTTTAGGCTTTTTGAGTTTTTATTTATAGGTTTTCTAAGGCAATATGTTTTCACATGGTTTATATGAGGAGGAGATTGATTAAGTTTGATTATGATTCATTGAATATAATTTTGGGATTTATTTATTTAATCAATCGTATACAGATGGCTTTGATGTAAGTAATGATATATTGGCTAGTTTTTTGACTGGAGGTAAATTGTCATCTTGACGTGCTTATGATTCTTTCGTTACACCAACTACTGATTTTTATGCTTCTTTATTCACTGAGATTGATCGCATTGAAGGCATTCTTGATTTTTGTCCGTGTTTTGTCTCAATGGGAGATATCAAATTGATTTTGGTGACTATTTTATATAGGGGGAGATTTCAAGGTATATGCATGACTATTAGCCTTACTTTTTGACATGCTTTGTCCCAAAGGGGGAGAAGACTTGGGTTTGTGTTGGTTATGTTGATTACTGCATTATCTTTTATGTTTTGTTTATATTGAGATGATTGTTAATCTAGGATGATATTGTCTATGTTTGGATCTTGGATTAAGGGGGAGTCTTTGTCATGTGAATTGTGAAGTCGATGTTATATATCCAATTATCTTTCTTAGGAGGTGTTTCATATTTGTGACAAACAATGCCAAAAAATGTTATTTAGTTTTGGCAAAGATATATGTTATATATCTCATTATTTAGTTTTGACATTTTTGATAATTGGATCTCCAAGATAATGTAGTTTCAAATTCAAATCAAGATAAGGTAGAAGAAATATTGAATTTGATTGGGTAATGCTAACTAGACCATAGGTTTAGAATTGTTGTTTTGGTGTGATTAAATAACAATTCTTATTTAACTTGGATAAAGACTCAATCTTGTAAAAGATATGGGTGTGCATCACGTGACCATAGGTGGGTGTTGAATGAAGTACTCTACTAAGTGAAGACTTCTTTGTGAAGAAGTGACCCAGCTTATGCATGTGTCTATGGCTATCTTCCATCGTTGTTCTCTTTTGATTATTCTCGAAAACATGTTATTGCTAAAAAAGACATCATTGCTGTAAAGGTTGGGATGTGGCTCACTTCCAATTGAGCTATTCATGTAACCACATCTTTGTTCTTTAATGGGATTGTCTCATGTTGGCTATGGTGATTGGTGATTAAAACTATTCAATTGGTGAACAATTTTCAGGTTCATCTTGGAAGGAGTTTAATTATAGGGAAGTTGTTTCTTTATATGTCAAATGTTTTCGTTCTTATTTCAATCACTTGATTTGTTCGTTTATTATCTTTTTCGGTAAAAGTTGTTTGAGAAAATTCTCTATTGAGGTTAACATGAGTCGATCGTGTTATTGGGTATGAAATACTTTTATGGGTTTTAAAGATGAGGGATAGTATTAAAGGTTGAGTGAGTGGGCTCAGTAAGGCCTTCTATAAAACTATTGTCATTAGTGAAGTATTAAGCTGCGTGAGGGCCCGTAGATGTAGGCAAGGTGTACCGAACTGCGTTACCAAATATTGGGTGTTAATCTATTTAATTTTGTATTTATTTTTCTGTTTTTGTGTATGCTTAAAATTAACAGTTGCTAATATAGTTGCTTTATATCTAGTAACCGACAGATGCAGTTACAAACAACTGCAACAAAACTAAGTTTTTACAAACCTACGTCCTTTGGGATTTTCACTTCCCTTTTTCTCTTTTGAGATTCTTCTTCTTCCCTCGATTCAGAGTCAGGGTTTTTTTTTGACAAATTTTTAAGTTACTTTTAAAAGAATGAACGAGGTAAAGAAACATAGAATAGGTCTGTTAGTGCATCCATGCGAAACTATTTACGTGAAACAAGGAGAAACTATAGACAAATTCTTTGGACATTTTAACAATGACATCACAGCCTTAAAGAACTTGAGAAAGATATATCCGAATGATGACCTTGTAACAAAGATGCTAAGGTCACTGCCAAAGGAATGAAGATCTCAACTGACAACTCCAAAAATTGCAAAGGATCTCGACACTATCTCACTCGACTAGTTTAGAGGAAATTTGATGATTCATGAAGTCAAGCTTAAGCAAGATGAAGGATCCTCATACAGGAGAAGAATGACATTAAAAGTAGCTGATGAATCAAATCCATCAAACAGTGATGAAAGTGACACTGAGTTACAAATAGATGGAGATGATGAATTCAATTTCATTGTTAGAAAATAAGCACATTTCTACAAAAAGAAGCTAATGAAGAAAAGAGGAGGGAACAAGAAAACTAGAAATAATAGGTTCCTATCAAAAGGTAGCAACAACAGTAGCAATACACAAAACAATCAAATCGTATGCTATCATTGTAAGAAGCCTGGACACACAAGACTAGAATGTCCTCTTCTTTAAAAGGACAAAATAGAGAATACAAAACTCAGAAAGCAAACTATGAATGCAGCTTGGTCAAATGAGGATTTTTAAAACTTTTAAGAAGAACAGCCTAAAAAAGTCAACAATATTTGTTTTATGGCTAAATCAAGAGAAGATGAGGTATATTATTCTGACTTTGATATTGAAATTAATGAATTAAGAGATAAATATAATAAACTGTATGATCAATATAAAAAATTAACAACGTAGTCTTTCAAAAAGGTTGAGAAGTCCAAGAATAATGATGCATCCTTAACGAATAAGATTAAATTATTAGAATTTGTTAATAAAATTTTGTTATCTAAAAATGTCTCTTGAAAATGATAATAATCAAAAAGTCTCTGAAAAGGAATTTTTAGAATAAAAGGTAAGTCAATTAGAGAATGCATTACTTGAAAATAATTCTGTTAAGGTAAAACAATTAGAAGGAAAATTGCTACTTTATAACATGGGAAAGAGAAATTTGCAAAATAAAATCATTTCTCTAGAAAAAGATCTTGCTAATTTTGCCAGTGGAAGGAATAATCTTGATGCATTACTTAGGAATGGTAAAGGTGTTTTGGATAAGGCTGGAATAAGATATAATGAAAATAATAATATTAGGCCATACAAAAATTTCTTTATTAATCCAGCAATAGCTATAGCCAAAATAGTAAGAACCTAATAAATAGTAACTCTCATTCATCTATTTTGTGCATTTATTGTGGTAGACATGGTCATATTAGTCATTCCTGTAACTTTTGGATAATGAAAAAATTATCAAAAATGTATGTTTGGAGGCCAAAAGGTCAAACTACTATCTTGGAAGGACCTAGAAAAATTTGGGTACCTTAAATGAGATAATACATTTTGCAAATATGTATCAGAACAAAGATAAGAGAAAATCAATGGATAGTTAATAGTGGTTATTTGAGACACAAGACAGGTTAAATATCACATTTCAACTATGTTGAAAGAAAAGATGGAGGTAATGTTGTCTTTGCTGACAAAAATAAGGCAAAAGTCATTGGAATTGGTAAAATTGGTGACTTTAATTATGCTTCTATTGATAATGTTCTTTATATTGATGGACTGAAACATAACTTATTAAGTGTAAGTTATCTATGTCATAAGGGTTATAGAGTAACTTTCTATGCATCCCATTGTGAAATAATTAATAATCTTAACGATAATATTATATTTTTTGGTCCTAGAAATCAAAATATATACTGTGCTAAATTGGAAGACATGTCTTCACAAAATGTTAAGTGTTTTGTTTCACTAGAAAAGGATTCATTTATCTGGCATAGAAGATTTGGATATGCTAGCATAAGCGTTTTATCAAAATTATCCAAAATGAGTTAGTAAGAGGACTACCGAACTTAAAGTTTGAGGGTAATCAGCTTTACGAAGCTTGTTTAAAAGGAAAACAAATTAGAAGTAGTTTTCCTCCTAAAAATATTATTTTTACTGACCAACCACTTGAACTTGTACATATGGATATATTTGGTCCTACTAAGACTCAAAGCTTTAGTGGTAAACACTATGGTTTTATTATAGTAGATGATTATTCTAGATTTATATGGATTTATTTTCTATCAAATAAGGATGATTCTTTTGAAGTTTTTGCAGAAAATTCAAATTGAAAAAGGGTATTGCGTTACATCAATTCAGAGTGATCATAGAAGAGAATTCGATAACAGAAAATTTGAAGATTTTTGTAATGAAAATGGTATAACTCATAATTTTTCATACTCAAGGACTCCTCACAAAATGGAGTTGTTGAGAGAAAGAACAAGACTCTTGTTGATATAGCTAGGACAACACTTTGTGAAAGTGGTCTACTTTATGGTTACTGGATGGAAGCTGTATCTACTACTTGTTACATCCTGAACAGATGCCTTATAAGACCTATTCTAGAAAAGACCTCCAATGAGTTATGGAAAGGAAGAAAACAAAATGTTGCTTACTTTCGAGCATTTGGATACATGCGCTTGGTATTAAATAATGGAAAAGATAATCTTGGAAAATTTGATGCAAGATTAGATGAAATTATTTTTTTGGGTTACAGCATTGCTTATAAAGAATTTAGATTTTATAATAAAAGAACAAAGAAGATAGAAGAATAAATATATGTGGTATTTGATGAAGCACTACCCCCAATAATAACAGTTGATTCAGATGATGAAGGGAATCTTTTAGTTCCTAAAAATACATCGCAGACTCAACCTACACCTATAGTACCTTCAAAATTACAAGATCAAGAAGGTCCTTCTGAAACTAGTATAAAGCAAGCTCCTTATTCAAGAACATCTCAATAGGAACCTATACAACGAAGAATACCAATAGAATGGAGAGGTCTTGATACACTTCAGTGTATTCTAGGAGACCCTTCTGAAAGTCTAAGAACCAGATCATCTTTTAAAAACAATTATGCTCTCATTTCACAATTAGAACCAAAATTTGTTAAAGAGGTTCTTACTGATGAATATTAGGTTTCAGCTATGAAAAATGAACTAAATTAGTTTGACAAGAATAAAGTTTGGAATCTAGTACCTCGTCCATAAAGTAAGTCAGTCATTAGAACTCGTTGGGTATTTCGAAACAAACTTGACAAAAATGATAAGGTGGTGAGAAAAAAGTTGGACTTGTAGTTCAAGGTTATAATCAACATGAAGGTATTGATTTTGATGAGACTTATGCATCTGTTGTCATATTAGAATCGATTAGAATTTTACTTACTTTTACATGCTATAGAAAATTTAAATTATTCCAAATAGATGTTAAAAGTGTCTTCTTAAATGGATATATTAACGAAGAAGTGTTTATTAAGGAACCTCTAGGTTTTGAGAATGAAAACCATCCTGATTACATGATGAAGTAACTAAAACTCTGTATGGTCTAAAGTAGGCTCCTCGAGCATGGTATGAGAGGTTAAGTAACTTTTTTCTTGAGAATAAATTTGAAAAAGGAAAGGTAAATAAAACCTTATTTACTAAGAAAAAGGAAAATGATTTACTCATATTGTAAATATATGTTGATGACATAATATTTGGTGCTACTAATTCATCCTTTTGTGAAGAATTCTCAACCTTAATGTAGTGGGAGTTTGAAATGAGTATAATGGGAGAATCGTCTTTCTTTCTTGGGTTACAAATTAGGTAAATAGAAAAAGGAATCTTTATTAGTCAATACAAATACACAAAGGAACTCACCAAGAAATATCATTTTAAGAATGTCAAACCGATGGGTACTCCTATGTATACTGGAACTAAACTTGATAAGGATGAAAAAGGAAAGACTATAGATGAAATAAAGTATAAAGGAATGATTGGATCACTTCTATATCTTACAAGCTCAAGACCGGATATTATGCTTAGTATGTGTCTTTGCGAACGTTTTGAATCAAATCCAAAAGAAATCCACCTTCAAGCAGTCAAGAGGATCTTTCATTATCTTCTTGAAACTATGGATTTTGGATTATGGTATCCAAAATTTGATTTATTTATCATAGTTGGCTATTATGATGCAGATTATGCAGGTGATAAAGTTGATAAAAAAAAAGTATAAATGGTCACTGTCAATTTCTTGAAGGGTGTCTAGTTTCTTGGTCTTGCAAGAAACAAAATTGCACAACGCTTTCAACAACTAAAGCAGAATATATAGCAGTTGCCAACAGTTATGCTCAAATCTTATGGATGAAACATTAACTCTAAAATTTTTCTCTAAACTTTGATCATATTCCTATACTATGGGACAGTAAAAGTGCAATCAATCTTTATAAAAATCTTGGCATCATTCTAAGACTAAGCATATAGAAATAAACATCATTTTCTTAGAGATCATGCTATAGAAGGAACCATTGATCTTTTGCATGTTAAAACTAAAAACCAGTAGTTGATATCTTTACTAAGCTACTTTCTGAAGATAAATTTTGTTTGTTAAGAAAAGAGCTTGATATATGCAAATTATCTGATATTTAACTTTGTATGAAGATTCTATGCTACTTCTTTTTATAGATATTAACAGGCTCCTTCTAATATGTTCTTTAACAGGATCCTCTTATTTTAGAAGGCTCTTCTTATTTTAATAAGGTAGAATACACATGTCTTAAAAGGGCAGTTATTAAATAATGTCATTTTGTTTTTTTAAATGCATGCACTATTTTGACAGCTTTCTATTTGTGACTGACAGAAGATACGTAGATGATCATACCTCCTCTAATAGCGTGTATGATTGTTCACCTTCACACAAAATCCATGCTCCAAAACCATTTAGTATATCTTGAGAAAGTTTCTTCCCTCTACCCATCTTCATCATTCTCAAAAGTGCATTTTACCTCTCTGCACTCAATTGTATTTCTCAAATCTCTTAAATCTCACTAGCTTATTTGAAATGGCATAAACAAAGTCTAAGGGAGAAAAGAAAACTTTGACTCCCACTAGTAGCCATGGCGAAACTCTCGCCATTAATAAGAGTTTGAAACTCTTGTTTCTGAATCTTCTTCTCTGTCACCAATGGTAGGATCACTAAACACCCCTACTGAACCTGTTTCTATCACTTCATTCAAAAAGCCCCAAGTTTCATAAGCATCCATTCAGGAGACTCTATACAAGAGAAAGAGAAAGATTTTGGTGATATTATCTCTTCCTGAAGAATCATATTCTAATTCATCTTCTAGACACAATGAACCAATGATCAAGCAGCAATGTGTCTCTGATGTAGGTGAAGAAAGTTCTGATGACTCAAACCCTAGCTTATTAAAAAAAGAAAAAGAAGCAGAAAAGGAAAAAGAAAAACCTTCTAATGAAGGGGAGCTAACAAGAAAGGTAAGATGCCATTCTCCTTCTCTGTGTACTCTCACTCTACCTACTCCTTCTACTTGGTCTTTCAAAACTTCCACACCACCACCATCGACTACTACTCAACTTGGTTCCATGGCAAAAAACTTGCCTGAAGTACACTGGATCGTTAATGATAATAATTCTGATGAAGAACTAGCTAGTTTAATAAGGTGTCCATGAACCAGAGGAAGTTTTGCAAAACATGTTGAGAAAGTTTTTGAAAAAGAAAAAAGCTCTGACACTGAACCAAGAGAAGAAGAAAAATCTCGGAAAAGAAAAAAGGGAAAATAAGAAAAGGCAAAGTGCCTATGGTTGAAGAGAATATTGAAGACCTTATTATTCGGAGTGAAGTATCTTATGAAGAAATGTTGTTTGAAGAAATTCCAAAAGCAAAGAGATCAAAATCAAAGAAACATAAGAAAGGAGAACCTTCAGCACCGTTCAAGATGTTCAGTCAATGGAAGTTGAAACACGATACAAAATACGCTATAAGAAGCGAAAAGTGGTTACTAGATGCATTTTGCCTCCTCTCTTGTTCAATGATATTGGTATTCCCATCTCTCCTTACTTTTTTGCTATTGGTTGGTAAAATGTTTTTAATTTGAATGAGACAATGTGTGATTATTTAGTTATATCATTTTATACAAACATGAAAAAAGATGAAATTGATGGAAAGTTAGCAATTGTCTCTTGGGTACTTAAGTATGAGATTTTGATCACTGAGGAAATCTTAGGAAACATACTAGATATAACCCCCATAGGCAAAACTGACTTTCCCTATTATAAGTGGGACATTACTAATCTTGATCAGGGAGAAGTTGTGAATTTTATTTCCCTGCACACCGAGAATACTCTTAAAGGGAGATCTTGGTTTAGACATTTGGACTTACTATTGCGATGCCTTACATCGATATCTTCTACTTCAATTTTTACAAGGACTAGTTTAGTGGAAACATGTAATCTCCTAGACACATATGTTGTGAATAATCTACTAAAGGGAAATCAGATGAACCTCCCAATAATGATATATCCTGTGATTTATGGTGGATAAGGGGAGTCGTAAGAATAACACTAGTAGTCTACCTTACGAGATGCTACTTACAAAGATTTTCACTCATTATAGAGTGTCTTTTGATAATCTAGATTGGTATGAACCTGCCAAGTTTCATTCATCTATTCCCTATCAATTCAGATATAAGTTGTTAGGCCCCAAATTGTTTTATTGATTTTATTAAGCATGGTCTAAATAAATTTTGTAGTCTTGTTAGATAAACAATTTTATTTGGAGTTTAATTAGCATGTCAACGTTAGGAGGATTTATAGCATGGATTGATGGAATTAGAAGTATTAAATAGAAAAATTAAGATTAAGTTAGAGCTGGTGTAAGTTAAATTAAAGAACTAAGAATGCATAAGGGGCATTTTTTGAAGATCACTAATGGTTAAAAGGCTAAGGCATTACATGGAAGGGCATAATGGACTTTGCTCATTCATTTAGGGTATAAGTGAAAGAAGTAATTGTAGTCTTGTATTTTATAGAAGCAAAAATTATGCATGAAATAAGAGAAAGGAGAAAAAAAGAAGAGAAGAGCTAGGGTTTTGGAGATTCTTGAAGAGTTTGAAGACATTGAGGCTAATCAAGTAAGTATG
>JANSVA010385195.1:0-23220 GCA_025504915.1 Erythroxylum reticulatum | reverse complement strand
AATTCACTATAAGTCAAAAGCTAACAATTCAAAACATTCAACATATATAATAACATAAAACATACATCAACAATTTCCATTTTTAACAATTTCCAACAGTTTCTACTTCCAACAATCATAAAACATTCATAATTCCAATTCCATTTCCAACAATTTCTAATTCCATTTCCAACAATTATTAATAATTTCCAATTCCATTTCCAACAATTTAAAACAATTTCCAATTTCCAATTTCATTTCCAATAATTATCAACAATTTCCAATTCCATTTCCAACAATTTTTAACAATTTTCATTTCTAATAATCACAAAACATTCATAATTCCATTTCCATTTCCAACAATTTCCATTTCTAACAATCCCAAAGCATTCATAATTCCAATTCAATTTGCAACAATTTCCAATTCCATCTCCAACAAATTTCAATAATTTTCATTTCTAATAATCACAAAACATTCATAATTCCATTTCCATTTCTAAAATTTTTCAAAAATTTCAATTTCTATTTCCAATAATTTCAATTTTTATTTCCAACAATTACAAAACATTCATAATTCCAATTCAATTTCCAATTTCATTTCCAACAAATTTCAATAATTTCCATTTCCAATAATGACAAAACATTCATAATTATATTTTCATTTCCAACAATTTCCAATTCCATTTCCAATAATCACAATACATTCATAAACCAATTTCCATTTGTAATAATTTTCAACAATTTTTATTTCCAACTTCCACAAATCATACATAAACAATTTCCATTCAAAGTTTCAAAAATGAGGATCATGTTGAAGGGTATGATATGATTTACATAATTGCCAAATAATGAACGACATATCTTATACAATTGTTCATACACATATATTCATAACATGATCATCAAGATGAAAGATATATTCATAACATGAGGATCAAGTTCAAGAATATAGCTTCTTTGGAAATGTTTTCTTTTTCTTATTTAAAACTTTGAATCTTCTTTTCATTTCGAACAAACCATAATATTATATACACCATTATATATTTCATTCTTGAATATATATGTTGCTTTTTCAATTTTTAATTGACATTAATAAGTCTAAGTATAAATGATTGGAACCTACAACCTACAACATATTCACAATTTGACAAAAAAAGTTCTTTTTCTGATACATTTATTACATCACTACTTTCACACATTCTCTATTTTAAATATTTATGATACCCTACATATATATATTACCACATAATTAAAGTTGATCATATTTTATACTCAATTAATTATTTACCCAAAAATAATACCCAAATAGGCAAATACTATTGGATCCCATTTTCGGAACCCAAACATTCGAAGACAATTGACAGAAAACAGTACTTGCCTTTATTATACTAAACCTGTTTTGGGGACACTAGAATAACCCTCATCATAGGTATCAAATTTGGGTGTTCTTTGGGGTAGCTTAAAAAGGAGACTTCAAGATCGACCACTTTCGTGAAGACCGTGAAGACAGAATCTATCATCTGAAGAGTTAAAATGGACCAGACGATGGTATTAGATGAATAGTAGATAGAGGAAGAAGTCTCGGTCATAACACATAAGGCAGACAAAACAAAAGGACAAACGAAGCGAAGAGGACAAATGAAACAAAAAAATAGACGAAGCAAAAGTCTTAAGATAAAGCAGAGTCACCTTAAGACGATGCGGAACCCAGCATCGTCTTAAAACGATACAGGGTCAACTTAAGATGAAGCATGGTCTTAAGACGATGCAGGGTCAACTTAAGATGAAGCATGGTCTTAAGACGATGCGGGGTCAACTTAAGATGAAGCATGGTCTCAAGATGATGTAGGGTCAACTTAAGACAAATTATGGTCTTAAGACGATACATCTTTATAGATGATGCATCTCTTAAGATGAATGACGTCATCATAGATGATATGACATCATCACAAATGATACGTCTTTACGGACGATACATCTTTCCCCTTATAAAGACCATCACTTTCAACTCTGAAGTCCAAAGTTTCTATACTATAAATAAATGGAAAGTTGGACAATTAAACTATGACTTTTCAGAGGACACTTTAACAAATTAAGCCTCAATTAGTCTAGTTTCCCTAGAAGTCAGCACACAATTTCTACACCTATGAAAGGCTTAGGTCAATAACTGAACATCTACCAGAGAAACATGCCCATACACCTGGGGACTTTGCAGTTTCTTTATTTAACTTATTTCCCTAAGCTTCAGAAACTCATACATCACTTAATTACATCAATATACTTTAAACAAGGGCTTAACTCCCAAAAATACAACATACACAGGATGCTCTATGTTTACATGCTTATAAAGCTATCCCAAAAGTGAGCAAACTAACTTAGTGACAAAAGCAACTATCTTGGAAGTTTCCCAAATGCTTTGCAAGGATCACTTATCTTCTCATTCTGCACCTAAGGAGGGAATAATGGGGTGAGATATACAGCTCAGTGGCTAATATATATATAGCCATTGGCAATTGGCCTCATATTCAAGCATATGTATATGTATATCTAACAATTCTAGCATTCTTACTTTAGTTATGCAATTTAAACATTGTTCAATATAATTCAAAGACAATACACATCATAACTTCAGCCAATAAACATGACACTTTATCATGCACCCTACTTGAACATCTAAAGATGCAATGCACAATAAACGGCTCGAGGGTTCCATGAAAACAAAATGGAGAAACTAAAGTTTACCCCATGAACAAAATGAGTCCAATTTCGGAGGTCATATGCTACAAGCGGGCAGCCAGGAGAAGGCTTTTGTCAACGTGCACGTGACGAACAGAATGGTTTCACTCTCGCCTAAACAGAAGCACATAATCATGCTCAAATCATTTTATGAAATGCTTTCATACTCTTTCCTTTCTTTTCTTTTATACAAAATGCCATGATCGAATATCAAGGCATAATAGGATCAAAATCACAATTCAATTTAATAAAAATGTTATACTTCTTTCCATGCATAACTTAAAAGCATCATAGTAATTCACAATTTAGTAATTTCACTTTCAAGCACATCACATACACACACACAGGCAAGAATTTGCCCCATTTACACAATAACTATAAATACATTACCCACCTAAGAAGGTTGCGGAAATCTAAGTAAAGCTTGCCTTTCCCTTTGCTCTTGGGTAGTATTTCCTTTGTCTCCTAAAACAACCAAGGGTTCATTCAAAACCAACATTCCAATAGAATTCATAACTTTAGAAAAATCATATAATCATAATAAATATGAATAAAAACTCAAATCTAACCTACCCACAGTCCATCTAGGTTAGAAACTTAAGATCTAGTTTAGAAACCCTAAAATCGATTGGGTTATCCTAATCCATCTTCTTCCTATAAAACTTCTTTGCTCTCAAACTCCTTCATCCTTAATACAACCCATTCCTTTAATAAAGTAAGGAAAAGAGGATTTACATACCTTAACAAACTCAATTTCTCTTCCTTCTCTTTGGTTCTCACGACACTTCTCTCTTCTTTTAATACAAAACCATTTTATGTGGTCTTTTTCCCCATTGTACCCTTCATTTACCTTGTCCTTCTCATTTTGCCCCTTCTTTCATTTAATCCATCTTCTAACTCCTTTAAGCTAACGTACTTCTTACCTTCCCATGTTAATTCTAACTTAATTCAAATCCTTCCATCAATTTCTAATCTCTAGTTATGCCACTAAATCAAAGACTACATTCAAAATTAATCAGAAAATGGAATAATTGACCAAAACTTAAATAAAAAGGTAAATAACAAATCAAAAAAATTGGAAAAATTTTCGGGGTCCAATAAATACTGTCACTAACTACAACCGAGTTATTATTAATTTCCAACTGCATAATTTTATACTCAACTAATTATTTACCTAAACTCAATACCCAAATATTAAAAATAAAATACCATTTCGCAAATGTTAAGAATATGTCAATTAATGATTTAAGTTTTTAGAATTTTACAAATTTAATATTATCGGTTTAAATTTTACATTTAGGTTGTTTCAAGTTTCAAGTTTAAAGTTTAACTTTCAATTTTGATAATCAACATTAACAAGGCCGTGCATAATCATATCATTCATCCAAAAACTTACCATAAATATAAACTTAAACCAATCTTTATAACCAATACATCATTCATTGTGAATTCAACTTTATTTCCATTTTCAAACGACAATACCATTATCAACTTATCTATCAACATTTCCATTTCCAACCTACGTAAATAAGAAAAGTAATACATCATTCATCGTAAGACTCACTCATTCAATTTAACATCTCAACTCCATTTCCAATTCCAAATGCTAATATCCAACCACAATACTAGAACCAGATACATGCAAATTGCAATTCAAAAAAATTCCAACTTCCAAAAAATTCAGAAATCTTACATCTAATCCAATTATCCAACACAATAAATAATACAACTACGAATTAAGTAGGAAAAATTGGAAAATTCAAAAAACACAACTAAAAAAAATTCACTAGCTTCGGGTCTTCCGGGATGGGTCTTTGGGTCAGGTCTTCATTGACGGGTCAGAACTTAGAGGCTTCGAGTCATGTAGATCTGTGGCGACTGCAAGCCTTTGACGATCTCTCCTCTTTTAGACATTCACTAAAGACGAAGGTGATGTCTTCGGGGGACGTGAAGATGCGAGCCGAGGGAGGATCTTTATCCTCTGATGCTACCATGGATCGAGGAGGATGAGGGAAGTAGCAGCACCACAGGACCAGTCACCAGTTAGAAATGAAGAAGAGAAAGAGAGAGAGAGAACGGCGACAGTGGTCAGTGAATAAGTGAGAGTCAGAGAGAGCAAGAGAAATTTTTTTGAAAGGTTCGGTGGAGAGTAGACAGAGACGGTGGAGACTCGAGACAGAGATAGGAGGATAGCCGAGAGATGAAGGTGACGACGGATGAAGAGAAATAAATAGACAAAGGACCGAAGGAGAAGGAGAAGGCGAGAAGGTTCGAGGGAGATGCAAAGGTAGGTGTTTTGGGGGGATCAGGTAGGATTAGGATAAAATTTTGAAAATTGCAAAAAGTCTTGGGTTTTTTAAATTTATAGTATCAGTTGGTATGCGCCGACATTTTACGTACTGGTTGGTGTCGAATGAAAATCTACAGTATCGACCAGTATTAATGGCAAGTACTAAAGGAACAGATACCATACTAGTTGGTACCGTTCAATATGGAATGGTATCCATTACCCTGGTACAAAGTGCATCTTTAAATTTTAATAAAAAATTAATTAAGGATTACGTCAACAGTAGCAGTTGGTCCATCTAAAAAGTCAAAACCCATTTCGCCAGAACTCAATTTATCTCGTTTTCCCTTCTCTAATTGATCTCACTCTCATTTTGAAAATATGTGACCCTTAGATTTTGAGAACAAGAAGGTGAGAAGAGGAGGAATGAACAAAAGGTCATAGCAAAATGGTGGTATTGCCATAAATTTTTTCATTTGGTAGACAATAATTAATTATATTGTAACAGTTTTAATAACTTATCTATTAAGTTACGTAAATTTGATATAGATAAAGATAATAAAGTGACTTAATAAAGAATTTGAGTTAATAGGTTGAAGTTTGGGAATAAAATAGACCCGATCAGTATAGACTGAACTCAAATTGAGCCCATGATGGGAGACCGATATGGATGTTATATATAAAAGGTTAAGGTCTCTTATAACTGCTATAGTAAATCGTGAACGTATGGATAATCTGGCTCATTCAGAGGCTTATGCATACAAAAGACTTTAACACATTATGGTGAGCAACTTATGAAGGTCTTGGTGGATTCGCGCTTGTTATGTCTTTGAAAAGCTCCTCCGAAAGTTATAGAACCAAAATCAAGTATTTCTGCATTTCTTCATTATTTCCCTTTCATTTTAGATTCGGGATACGTAACTAAGGCTTCTATGACATGTTACAAGTAGTATCAAAGCAGTTACCTGATTGGGTGGCTAAAAACAAAGGATTTTTTTATTTTTCTCTAGAAAAGTTTCAAAGAATAAAGTTGCATTTTTTGGTTTTTGTTTTTGCAAATTGATGCTTGAATGTATGTTAAATATGATTAGCATTGAAAACTGAGTTGAAAACAAGCTAGAAGTCACCAAAAATTACTTAGGACATCACTGGTGATGGAGGACATCACACGCGTCTGACAGTTGAATAATGACTCCGGGTGGTTGGTAAGATAGGAGTGTGTGTCGCACGCATTGGCCAGGTGTGTAACACATCACATGGTGCGATGGTTGACAAATATGGCGCGCATGATGTACACACCAAATGTACACAGAAACCCAGCAGAGGTAGAGGGACAAGCAGGTGGGTGGCACGCGTCAGCCATGCATCCCACCACGTGGCGCTTGCAATGAAGGACGTGTGTTGGGTGCGTGTATTACACACGCTAGACAGGGTCAACGAGTCTTGCCAATCATGCCAACAGTGACCAAGGTGCCAAGGTGCCCATCTAGTACATGTAGTTATTTGGCATGTTAGAGGCGGGCGTGTGCATGACACAAGTGCCCCACCACTCACTTGTTGGCACTAGTTCACTAATGTGGCGATGATGTAGTGTTGACGTCAGCACACTAAAGGACCAAAAAACTTAAAAATTTCAAAATTCCTATAAAGTTTCCCCGGTTATTTTAGGTTAGTTTTTAGGGTCTGAGGAATTCATAAAATAATTTTTTTAATTTTTCTAGATTTATTACATTGGTAATGATTAAAGTTTCACTCTAGAAAAAAGAAATAAAGCATTCTAAAGCCATGTTTGAGTGAATTTTTGTGATATGAACTTGACATAAGTGAGATACTTGAGGTTTTCGTGTCATGTGTGGTAGGCTCAGTGTTTAGTACTGCACAATAATCTCTCTGATTGAGATTTTTTACGATGAAAGTCTAAAATAAAGTTAATTGATAATGTCTTCAGTACTAGTATGTGATAATTAAATTGTCCCTTCAGGTTTTGCATTTATTGATGGTACATTGTCACATATTGTATGCCCATAGAGAATGTGAGGATAACATATAGGTGTATCCCTTATATTTGTGGACCTTTTGGGTATTGATGAAAATGTAGTCGCCACAGTTGCTTTTCGAGTTAGTATTTTGAATTGTTCTACTTGCACGTTGGGGGATGTCTTTGTTCTTATGATCAGTTATTCTACTAACAGGTGTTGGCCTTACATAGGATTTTGAGATGAGTATAAAGGTATTAGATGGAGGAAGTCGTTGTTTAAATGATCTATTCACCCACAAGTGGTACTATCATGAGAGATGATGGTGTGTAGTCTGATCGCTTTTATGTGGAGGTCTAGTTATATGTATTATGTATTTAGCCCATAGGTGGTTCATAATATGTGTAATCCAATTCTCAGTACATACACTATTTTAAGGCTTTGAGTATCACTATTATCCTACATTTATGCTAATTTTGCATTGTCATTTTGTGGTCACCTTTTTGGTCAATGAACATAGTGTCACCATTGAAACCTTGACTAGTTTCAATTTGAAGAAATGGATAAAGGATGTATTGATTGCAATGGAAATGAAAGATATTGATATGGTCATATGTACATATAGGCCACCTTCACTTACATTTACCAGCTTAGAGGCTAATAAAGTAGCCTATGTAGCCTAGGATTGGTCGAACACATTGTGTTATATGATCATTAAGAGAACCATTATGGACCATCTCGTTAATGGACTTTCAGAGACAACCATAGCACGGGAGTTTCTTAATAATGTCTCCTAAAGGTACATTATTTTATCTAATGCTGAGATAAGTGCCTCAATGAAATAATTATTCTCCATGAGGTAAATTGGAGAAGGGGGAGTGTGGGACTACATATCAAGAATGGTCAATCTCCACAGTAAATAAAGGTGTTGAATATTCCCCTTCCTAATGTCTGTATAGTTCACCAGGCTCTGTATACACTCCCTCTAGAGTTTAGTATTCTGGTTATCGATAGGATGAGACTTGGGACATCAATGCCTTAAATGACCATTGTGTTATAAAGTAGGAGAAGCTGAAGAACATTCATTATACAACATCGATTGCAACAACCAAAGGAAAGAAATCCAAATCCTCTCTGTATGTTCAGTCTAATCAGTCTAGTATTGCTACGGGTTTATATCTAGGAGAGAGCCAATTAAAGGGAAAGAGAAACTGATGGTTGGTAAGAATGAAGAAGTTGATGTACGATTTCTAGGGGATGTATGTTTGAACTTTGATATAGGATTTATACTTTTATTATAGGACACATTTTATATGTCATCTTTTTGATAGAATCTTATATATGTATTAGTATTTGAAAAAAGGGTTATTGTTTTTTCATTGATACTTCTATTGTATAATTATTTTTTAATGCAAAACAGATCAGTATTGCCTTCTTGTCATATGGATTATATGGAATGTGTCTTACCCTTTATGAGATATATGTTTCTTCATATATTGCTGAACATGTTACTCAAAAGAGACTTCTAATTAAGGAAAAGTCATACATGTTGTGTCATAAACGCTTAGGTCACATTTTTAGAGATAGAGTTGAGAGATTGATAAAGAAAACATTCTCCAACCTCTAGATTTTGATGATATAGAAACATATGTTGATTGTTGCAGAGGTAAGTTATCTAAAATAAAGAAAAAATGGTCAACTCGAGATTTTGGCTTGTTAGATCTTATACATATAGATCTAACCGAGGGGAAAAGTATTATGACAAACATGATGTTTCAGGATAAGGGTCATTTGCCAAATATGTGGAATCTTGTGGAATCTTGTGGAATAGTGACTCAATTCACTATAGCAGATAATCTGAGCAAAATGGTGTAGCTGAAAGGTGTAATCGCACCCTAAAGGACATGTTGAAGTCAATGTAGAGAAAGACTAACCTACCTGATTACTTGGAAAAGGTGGAAGCCTAACCATTCACACATTCATGTATAGGGCTACCTTGTTTAGGTACGGCTGTATAATCCTTATGAAAGTAAATTGCACGATCGTTCTACTCTTTACTATTTGGTTAGATATCCCTACCACTCTAAAGGTTACAAATTCTACTATATAGAAGAAGGGTTTAGAATTGTGGAATTGTAAACATTAAAGTTTTTAGAATATGATGTCTTTGATGAGGGTGGGCCCTCTCACCCTTCAGATGGTAGCAGGACAAATACTATAGTTATTTCATATTCGCCACTCATACAGTCAGGTCTTATGGATCAAGGTCTTAATACCATGCCTATGCAGGAATAAAAACTCATACCTATACAAATAGAGGTTTTTGAGGTACAAGAACTAATGCAGTTATGAAGATCCATTAGAGTGAGACGACTTGCTATCTCATTTGATTATATAGTTCATCTAAGTGAGTAGGACTATGACATTAGACATATTGCAAATCCATTTATTTTTTCAGAAGCTATTCTTATACCCAATGTAGATTTGTGATAGGATGCAATGAAGGATAAGATGCAATCTATAAAGTATAACAAGGTATGGGAGCTAGTTGATTTTCCTCAACATTGCAAACTCATCAGTTGTAAGTGGTTATTTAAGACTAAGAAGGACATCCAGGGTAAAGTTGAATGATTTAAGGCTCAGTTGTTTGTCAGAGGGTTCACGCAGAGAGAAGGGGTTAACTTTAATGTTACCTTCTCTCCCATGTCCTCTAAGGATGCATTTGGAGTGATTATGACAATAGTAACTTATTATGATATGGAGCTACATTAAATGGATGTCAAGATCACTTTCCTGATTGAGGACCTTTATGAAGAGGTCTATATAGAGCTCGAAGGATTTTAGGATTAAGGAGAGACTAACAAGGTTTACAAATTGAGAAAATCGATATATGGATTGAAATAAGCTTCCAGATAGTGGTACCTAAAGTTTGATGAGGTTTTAAACTCCTTTGACTTCATGGAAAACAAAGTTGAAAGATGTTTGTACTACAAGGTCAAGGGGAGCAAAGTTATCTTCCTATTGTTGTACGTGGATGATATATTGGTCACATCAAATGACTTAACCAAGTTGCATGAGGTTAAGCAACTTTTGACCAAGCACTGTGACATGAAGAATCTTGGTGAAGCATCTTTTGTCCTATCTCACTGGGATATATCTCAACACTCTTTAAGCCTCTCATAGAGTGTATAAATTGAGCGTGTGATAGAAAGGTTTAATATGGCTACTTGTAAAACTGTCGTGGCACCTATCTCCCATAGTGAGATTTTATCTTTGGCATAGTTCCAAAGAATGAAGTTGAAAGAGAGGCTATGAAGAATCTTCCATATTTTGATAGCTTGATGTATGCCCAGATGTGGACTAGGTCGGACATTACATTTACTATTGGACTGCTGGATAGATATCTGGCTAACTTAGGTATAGACCATTGGAATATAGTTAAATGAGTGTTGAGATACTTAAAGGGAACAAAGGATTATATGTTGACATTTAGGATGGTCAACAATTTAAACCTTATAGGGTTATAAAAGGTCAACTTTTTAGATCAAGATTGACATTTAGCAAAGCATCATGACTACCTAAATATTTAGGAATGTTAAAGTAGTTTTGACTAACCTTTCCGTGCATAAGTTTTTTCGTATAATTCAATCCTTTCATCATACAATGTTTCGACTAGACATAGAGCATGGAATTAATGTCTACTTTATTTTGACTCCAATCATATCAGTTCTTTGCCATTAACTATCAATTCATTTAATGAAATTTGTAAACTATTTACAAAACGTCATTTTACCTTGGCCAAGGATTTCCTCAATCAATACTAATTGAGAGCAACAAAGCATTCTTCCTAATTACTTTAAGGTTATGAATCTTATCTTGATCACTAAACTATTTTCATATAGTTCATGCTATATCCAATGACTACCGATTAAACGAACCATGATTAAATAGATCATAAGTAGTATCAAAGCATAGCAATCCCCATACAAGATAACTTTGGTGACCTCAAGTCAAATGATCACTTATACAATCATCACAATGAGAATTCCATAGATATACAAGTAATGTCCCCAATGAATTTCTCACATCGACTCTGTTCACTAAACTTGTTCTCTAACAAAAACCCACGCGTTTGTTTAAGTATCTCCATACTTTATTTTATGAGATCGACTACTTCCTTTATAAGGAAAAACAAAATGTGCGCTAGTCTTTTTATATTCGATTAATGTCCAGTCTTAATAGAACAATGACTAGGAATATTTAGGCATAATACATAAATGTAATATGAATCTCATAATTATAACCTCATTATAATTTCATTTGTAATGTATAATTATCCCATGGAATTTATCATAGACATCTAAACATGTATAAGATAAAGAATGCCTTTGAATATGTTGTCACTAAACTACAACCAACAATATGTTGTTATCATCGAAGTCCTGAGAATAACACCTTTTTCACCATACATCTCATATACAATGCAATTGCATCATCCAATCTCCCACACCTAGAAAAGGCAGAAATCATCATAGTCCATGCATATTCATTTCTTACTGTCATTGTCTCAAAATGTTTTCATACATTTTTGAATAAGTTTTATTTTTGTTTCGATATGTAGTATTAGTAAATGAATAGCTCAACAAGTAGAACAAATAGGCATAATTAATGAATATGAATTTTTTAAAGAAGAAATTGCATAATAATATTTCTAAAGCTTTATCTTAAACAATCAGTAAGAAAATCTATCAAAGTAATTTTATCTAAATAAATGAAACTTACATATAAAAAGATAATGATAGGCTTCACGTAAGACAATAATTAAAGAAAGATAAATACTTATTGATGAAAAGATAAAAACACATAAAAACATACCAGTTGATCTCTTTTCTCTTAAATGTCAAGATGGAGGCTAGAGCAAGAATTTGAGAGATTTTAACATGAATGTAAACAAAGCGTTTATTTTTTTCATTTCTGAGCAAAGCTCAGATTGTTACATTATATCGACAAATGAAGAATGCTAGCATCAAATAAACAAAAAGAGAAAAGTAAAAGTAGGAGACAAACAAAAGATAACAGAAAAAGCAAAAAGTAGATCTGAAGGAATCTACTTTTGCTAGTGGCCTATCAAGGGCCTACATACTCAGTAATAATGAACAGATGGCTATTCTTCAATAATTATGTCTTCAGATGAGTTGTCTTCCTTATCTTTTTCTTATTTGGATGTTGAACGACATTGGGAGTAGTGATGTTGTGGAAAATGATGTAGTTGTTGACAGAGGGCTTGTTTATATTGATCAGATAATTCGATGAATACTCCAGAGATTGTGGAAAATGATGCTTTGAATAGTTTGATCAATTGTAGAGAGTCTAAAGAAATGGGTGTTTCATATATTGAAATTATCAATATATTTGCTCCTCTATAGTTAATCTTGACTAAGGATTCAAGATTAACTTTTAAACATTACTAATATACTCCTCCAAGATAATGATGATTAAATTGATTGACTAAATCCCAGTCAAAATTGTAATTGGGAGGAGTATCGATGGGTGGATATATTCCATTACTGATTCCAATTTGTACATATGCGATTCTGGATATTTGAACTTTTGCTTTTTGTATACCTTCAAGTTGTTTAAAAATGTGGTAGGTACTGAATACTTTGATAAACATTTCTCATTTTTTTGGTAAATCATTCTTTATAATTTTTATTACCATAATGAATCCAACTGGAAATGAGGAGAGAATGTTAAAATTGGTTAAATAAATGGTGTCTACTAACCCGCTCTGAAAGAAAAGGTAAGTAGTGAGTGGATCAGCCTCTGGAAAGATAATTGCTTTAGGTCCATATCGTGCTCATTCTTGTGGATAATATTGAAACATTGTTTGTTTCTCTTTCCACTCATTGAGTGCTTGAAAACAATCATAAAATATTTATGAAGTGACTCTTTTCATTTCTTCTTTAAGGGCTTTGGTTGGGACGACATTTATTCTTTCTAAATTGATGGGTCTACCTGGTTTCATTTTTATAATGGATAGTTATTTTTTAGGTATATATTTAGATAAAACTTTTTCAGCTTCAATTCAGCTAATATAACTATGGTGAATAATTGAAGGATTGTTAGTAATATGAATGGCAACTTTATGTCATTTGTCATATATTCCAGCCATGTGACCATTGAAGATGGCATAGATTCTGGATTCTTTATAATCTTCTTTTTTTCTAAAAGGTAGGTACAAATGGTTTGGATAATGGGTTAATGGCAGAGATAGTAGGTTTTGGAGTATGGGGTATAACATTTTGGTTAATTTGGTGAGATGTAATAGGTTGGATATTTGGTTGTACTTGTGGTATTAGTTCAGTAGAATTTTGTTGTTTCTCTAAAAGAGTGATGCTTACTCTTAACTGATTTATTTCTTTAGTGAAAATACCTACTTGTTGTTATTGATGTAACAATTCGGTTTCTTTCTTGCTGAGTGAGTCCTTTAAGTTGAAGATTGTTGCTTTCATTCGCGAGTGAGTATGTCTGCAAGACTGTTAGTAGAAGATCTTATATAATTAATATGAAAATTATATTGATTGAATTATAATTGCCATTGAATAAGATGACCTTGATTATAATTTATTTTTATATTATATTTCGTAAATCCATATAAATATTTGGAATCTATCTTAATATAAAATTCGACAGCTAATAAATCCACTTTCCATTTTCTTAAAGTTTTAATACATACTACTGTTTCTTTTTCATGAATAGAATATTTCCTTTCTGTGGGATTAAAAGTCCCATTAATATGTTTATATAAAAGATGTTTCCTTGAATTGGGTGGTTATGCCAAAAGGCAGCCGACCCTATTTATCAATACTTGCATCAATTTGTACAATTACTATATCCTTGGCATTATAATTATATAATGCTGGTAAATCTTTACAAAGATTTTTTAAATATTTTTACGGCTTTTGTGTCTTCAGTAGTCCAAGTCCATTGGGTTTTTGTACTACATTTTTGTTGTAAATTTTTTCGTTCTTTAGCTAAATCTTTAAGAAATCCTTGATCAGATATATAATTTAATAGTCCTAAAAATTTATGAACTTTAATGAAAAATTTTAAGATATCTGGAAATTGTTGTAATTTTTCAAGAATATTAGGTTGTAATTTTAAAAATCCATTTAAAAATCCTATAGATAAATATTCGATGTTTTGGATTCAGTTGTTGATGCTAAATGTTAGAGGTCATATTAATATAATGAAGATATTGATGAGTCAGTTTCTAATTCTAATTCTATAGGTTCCAAATTCTATTTTAATGTTGAATTTAAAATATTGATTTTTCTTTAAATTTATTTTGGATTCATTTTAGGCAATTGTTTACATAATGGCCTTCTTCTTTACATAACTAACATCTACATTGTTTTTTTATTTTGGGGACAATAGTTCTTTTTCGGTTTATATTGTTTATAAACCTTTTTTCTAAAGAACTTTTTATAAGGTTTAAATGGAACTTTTTTTATTATATTTATTATATTGATTTTTGGGATATCTTCGCCATTTATATTTATTATATTTTTTAGTTGTTTTCGTTGTTTTTGATAAGTAGAAAAATCACATCCATATTGTTGTGGAACTTCTAAATATTTAAAACAACATAATTAGATATCGTTGAGTCTTAATTTTTATGTAATTTTTCTTCTAAACATTTTTGTGATAATACTTCTTTTGTGATTAAAATAGCACCACCTAAATTATAAGATACTAAATTAGAATTTTGTTTTATTAAAAATAATTCTACTATTTTATTCATTAGATAAGGTAGTTTCTGGATAAATATTTGTATATACATTTCTTGTTCTATACGAGTTAATTTATAATAATATTTTATGTTGTGTTAATGGTGCATATTCATACTTTGAAAATAAATTGAGAGAGTGAGTCAAAAGTAATCTGGTTAATTTACATAACGAGAGTTGGTGATTTAATATGTCACGCGATTAACAAATCAAATATCATTTATAGAGAGATCTTGTGTGAGAACTTGATTATTCAATAAATAACTTCAAATCTCGTTGAAACGTTAGGAAAGTTTTGTGAACTGAGAGGTTACAAGATCTGAAATTTTTGTATTCAATTAGGATTAATCAATTGGTCAGAGTAATCAACCATTTAGAAAATCTAGGATGGATATAAAATGAATCAATAATCTTTAAGGAAGTAGAAAAATGAAAGAACAAATTGTATACATTCATCCTTGATCATCCTTAAATAATTGTGGCAAATCACTTGATGTTTGTTAGTCGATTGCTTTTATTTAATTGTTTTAATTTTATGTTATTATTTCACTCAAATCATCTTTTATTACCTTAAACAAAGTTAGGTTCAATTATTTTTGCTTATTCTTTGTAGGATTGATACCTTTCAATGCTACAAGTTTGTAATTTATATATTTGCCGATATTGAGAGTTTTATTATAGGTAAAACTTGCTCATCAATATCAATATAGGAATAACCCAAAGTGATTTGCCAATGTAGTATTTTTTGATTTAGCATTGCTCATGTCAAATCTATCCAACACCCTCTTAATATTACTACATTGACATCAACACAACTTTTTAGAGCTTCTGTCCATATGAATCACTATTCCAAGAATCTTTTTAGTAGTACCCAAATCCTTTATATCAAAATCTTTTCCCAATAAGGTTTTCAATTTATTTGCATAATACATATTCTTAGTAACAATTGATATATCATCCACATATAATAACATAAATATACAAGAACCATCAATAAGGCTTTTAACATTAATAAAACATTCATTCTTACATCTCTTATAGCTAATTCAAATTATATAAGAGTCAAACTATTTGTACCACTACCATATAAATTGCCTTAAATTGTAAAGTAACATTCTCAATTTATAAACCAAGTGCTTCTATCCAAATTTCTTAAACATTGTTGCCTACTAAATGTAAATTTGCTCCTCTAAATCACCAAGATGCTTTCATATCCATATGCTCTAATTGCATGTCCAAATTGGCTACTAATGTTGCGTCTTCTTTTTATGGAAGTATATATGAACATAAAAGAAGAGATCTCACTATAATTAATGTTTTTAGTTGTGTTCCCTTTTGATATTAGACGGTGGCTTCCTCTTGTATACCCACTTACACCTTATAAACCTCTTCTCGTTAGGAAGCTAAACTAGCTCTCGTATTTGGTTCTTGTGTAGAGACTTCATTTCCTTCACTATGACACTCATCCATCTATCCTATAACTTTATGAAATGTAGTTAGATTCTTAGTACTAATGATAAGTGTAAATGAGATTGAGTCTTCCCACTCATATTTTTTTAGATATCTAATAGTATGTCTCACTCTATTTGTGGATCTCACTCTAGTTATGGGTATACTATGATTTTTCTCTTCATTTGACACTTTTCTTTTATCCCTTAAACTAGAAAATCCAATTCTTCTAACAGCTGCTACAGGTTGTTTTACTTCTACACATTTGGTCTCATACTATTTTTTCTATACTAATATATGTCCTTCATATGTTTATTTTAGTATAGATTGCTCATGAACGTTGCATCCCTACTAATTATCGTATTCTTTAACATTGGATCCCAAAAATTGTATCCTTTTACACTTTAGCTAGTGAAGATAAAATTCTTTGATTGTGGATTATGTTTAGATATCTTATCAATAGAAATATACACATTATCCAGATTACTAAAAATTTTCAACCTTAAAAATTCAACTTTATTTTCAGTCCATATCTTTTCTACAACTTTCACATTTAATGAAGTTCTTGCTGACCTATTGATGATGTAGCATGCCATACTCATTACTTCCTCCCATAAATTTTTGGGTAGTAATAGATTTAGTCTTAGCTATCTAGCCCTTTGCATATATTTATCCATTCTAAAACATCATTTTACTATAATGTTTTATGAACTATAAAATGCATCTAGATATTAAGTTCTTCATAAATTTATGGAATTGGAAATCTTTTTACTTAATACAATTATTTCGTCTCAATTACTTGATCTTTCTACATATCAAGGTTTCCACCTTTGCTTTCTACATGATCAAAGCAGGCAAATGACTAGCACATATTGCTTGAAAGACATGGCCCTCAAATCATAAGTAAGCCTGACTATTAGTGAGAAAAATAAATGTAAAATTTTTAAAAAATAACAACATGAGTATGCGTAAATAAAAACACAGTAAAGTATAATAATTCTAGTGTGCATTAAAACAAAAATTACAATACACTAAATCATGTCACTATAGATGCTAGAGTACAAGTATAAGTGAAAACAATTGAAAAGCATAGGTAGAAGTAGACTTGTTACAACTAATGCTCTTTGGAGTCACTATTGCAAAGTTGGTGGAAAATGATCTTAAAAATATAGTTGAGGGGAGTCAAAATTCACTGAGTAAGTCCTATCGCCAACCCAATGACTTACTCGCACTTACAATTTATATTAGCATAAGTACACTATATGATGCATGACCAATCATATGCAACACACAATAAATCATGGAGAAGGAATATCTATAGGACCCTAATCTCTAAGGGTAAATCCTCACAAGACTAAATCTCAAATGGTCGTTGGGAGCTAAGCATCACCTATAGCTTAGCCATACACCTATACTCATATAACTGTAAGGTTCTCTTAGTCTAATAGGGCTATAGGGAGCCAAACATCACCAACAAACCATCCCTCACTTTATATGGCCAAATTCACAATCACATCAATAATATACTTATCAAACAAAGATTTGATTGGGAGCTGCATCATTCAAAATTAGCGTATATATCAAAATCATATCACAATCATCTCCCAAAATCAAACTGGTGCACACTTGGTCCTAATACATGCCCATCAAGTGGCACTTTCTATATATTTTTCCTTTATAATCAGAATCATAAACATCTACACACAATCCAAATATTAATCATGTAATTTCATAAAATAAATTACATGATTAATATTTGGCCATATCCACAAGAGAATTTCTTAAGATAACTTATAGTCATTTTAAGGAAAGGGGGTCCCAACCCAAGTACCCAAGTATATATTAGTTGTTCTTCCTTAGCTCATCCGAAATAATATCCAAGGCATGTCAACTCGACTGAATAAAGTCAGTGGTGTACTCATCCACCATTCTATCTCCCTAGCACAGATTCAAAAACTTTAATATGAGTGCCTTTTAAGCTAAAAAAGTGAGGAAACAATCCTCTCCCTAAGTTACAACTAGGTAACTACACCCAAGTGTGGAAGGATGTGGTATTGATACCAATCCTTAGCCACTCCCTATAAAGACATCTCCACCAATCTCACTAGTTGGATATCATAACAGTACAACCTTTTGCCTGAAATATCCATCTTATTGAGGAAATCAATGGCCTCCTTATACCTAGTCCCGTCAAATTCTAATAGACAGAACCTTGAATACATCATTAATAACTACATATAAAACCTCTTCTAGTCCCGGGTTATAGTTGGTGATGGGGCTTGCTATTATTATTACTACATCATCATAATTAAATCATAGAACATGGCATTATTAGCTTTTATTTTTACTAGAAATGCTTGCATGTCAAATATAGGTGCCTCTGAAATTTCTTATAAAACCTTTAGCTCTTTTACACGTGCCTCTTAACTTCTGGTCATCTTGTGCTCACTAAGCCTTCCGGTTGAGGTCGCTAGGGAAGGCACCTCATCTTGTACTAAGACCTCAAAATGGGCCTCCTAGTTAAGTTGGGTAAGAAATCAAACATATTTGCTCATGTTGATAATGGTAATAAAGGAATATTTAGTACCATTAATTAGAGTTGATGGGTATTCCGAGTAAGTAAGCAATTTTAAAGAGGGATTAGATTCCAACATGTCCGCATTAACAAGTATAATGATACCCTAGCCCTTAAATATTTTAACCTAGGCTCTAACTTTATCACGAACTGAATTGGCATGTGATTAATACATGAAACCTGAAACACGAAGCCTTCAGATCACATATAAACTTGACTATTAGTGATAGAAATAAATGTAAAATATTAAAAAATAAATAAAAATAAGGGCATACGCAAGTATAAACACAGTAAAGTATAAAAAAGTTAGTGTTCATTAAAAGAAAAATTTTCAGCATTCTAAATCATATCATTGCAAATGCTAGGGTATAATTACAAGTGAAAATAATTGAAAAGAATACATAGAAGTAGATATGTTACAAATGATGCTCCTCAAAGTTACTATTACAAAGTTAGTGGTAGCTAAACTGAAAAATAGAATTGAGGGGAGTCACATCTCATTGAGTAAGTCTATATCACCTCTTGACACTTAATGGAGTGCTCACACAATATACATTTTATATGATTATAAACATATATACCTATGATGTATGACCAATCACATGCAATATATAAAAAATCGTGGAGAAGGAATATCTGTAGGACCTTAGTCTCTAAGGGTAAATTTTCACAATATTACACCTTGAATGGTTATAGGGAGCTAAACATCACCAATAGCCTAGCTATACATCTATACTTTTATAGTCGTAAGGATCTCTTAGTCTAAAGGGGATCTAGGGAGCCAAACATCACTAATAAAACAGACCTCACTCAATATGTCCTAATTCACAATCTCGTCGATAATATACATATCAAATAAGGACCCTATATGGATCCAAGCATCAACCAGAGTCGATTTATATCATATAACAATCCTCTCTTATAATCAAACTAGTTCGTGCTGATGTATACCTATCAGGTGGCACGTCTTACAAATTTTGTTTCCTCCATAATCACAATTAAACATAGCTATTTTCCTAGTTATATATGTCGATGACATTCTGATCTTTGGGAATGATGTAGAAATGTTATCTACGATAAAAGGATGGTTGAACAAACATTTCTTAATGAAGGATTTAGGAGAGGCTAATTATGTTCTAGGGATCAAACTTATAAAAAATCATAAGAAAAAACAAATAGCCTTGTCTCAATTAACCTACATTGAGAACATGCTCAATAAGTTTACCATAAAGGATTCCAAGAGGGGTTTCACAGCTACTAGTTATGAAATTAAACTTTCAAAAGAGCAAGCACCTAAGACTTAAGAGGAGGTCGAATGTATGCATAACATTGCTTATTCTTCGACAGTTGGAAGTTTAATGTATGTTATGCTTTGCACTAGATCGAATATATGTTACATAGTGGGACTCGTAAGTAGATTCCATTCCAATCTAGGAATTGAGCATTTGACTTTGGTTATGTGTATGCTGAAGTATCTTCGTAGGACGAAAAACTTAATGTTTGTTTACTCTAGAAGTAACCTTATTATGACAAGATATACATATTTTGATTTCCAATCAGATGTTGATTTAAGGAAATCAACTTCTACTTCTATATTTGTTTTAGGAGGTGGAGCCATAGTCTAGAGGAGTGTCAAGCAATCTTGTGTTGCTGATTCGACTATAGAGGCTAAGTATGTTGTTACTTATGAAGCAGCAAAAGAAGTAGTTTGGCTCTGCAAGTTCCAAAATGATTTGGGAGTAGTCCTAAGGTAGAAAAGGCCATTACACTTTATTGTGATAATAGTAGGGTAATGGCTAATTCTAAAGAACCTCAGAACCATAAAGCTACCAAACACTTTGAGAGAAAGTATCATCTCATAGGGGAGATAATACAAAGTGGTGAGGTGAATGTGGTAAAGATTCCTACAGAGCAAAACCTTGCTAATCCATTTATGAAGACATTATCTCAAAAGAGTTTTAAGGGTAACCTAGAAGGGGTGGGAATGAGGGATATGTCCAACTTGCTTTAGGGAAAGTGGGAGATTGTTGGAGTTATGTAAATATAGTGCCCTGCAAAGCAAGTGTGTTTATATATAACTTAATCTTCTTCCATTTACTTTTCTAATGAAAATATTTATTATTAATAAAATAAAAGAGTTTGGTTTTATTTTTTTGAGCATTATATAACTAGTCATAAGGTACCAGGATTCTTTTGTAAGTAATATATATATATATATATATATATATATATGGAGATATATGGGAAACATGTATATTATTATAGTCTAAATTAGTTGATTCATAGTTAAATAATCAAGTTGGTTGCTTGATTATGGTTTATACTATAATGTTATGATTTATCTCATGTAAGTAAAGGAGTTTACTTCAAGGGAATGATGAGTTTCATATCATGATAGTAGTTGATTATCGATAATAGCACTATTAAATGAATATGGAATCATGTATGTTTTTAAAGATTGAAGTAGGTCATTTCTTTAATCTTAAAACATACACTTTAGCATTATTTTATTGTGAACCACAATTTTGATGAGTGGTGAACTCATATGTGTTTCATTATAATTCTTGATATGATCATAATAGATTTTTATAGAGTATCAATCTAGTGTCTGCATGTTGGAATTATTAATTGAAACATGTATAAAGGAACATTCACTTACATAAAGAGTTTATAGTGATATCATCACTTCTAGATGTTTTACGAAGATTGGTGATTAAACTGGTGCCATTAGTTTGATGGACTAGCTACCCATTAGGTCTTAAAACCAAGATGAGATCTTGTATGTTAATCACCATATAAAGTAAAGAGGAAGATTTAGAAGAAAAAAACCAATTAAGGGCCAAATGGTAATTTTACCCTTTATTGTGCAGATGGCTATAATACGGTTCATAATAGAGTTTGCAATTGGACATCTTATTTGAAACATGTATTCTCATAACATTTCGTAATTTAAGAGTTCAGCTAATTTTCTTTATTGGAATGACATTTGGTTAATAAGCTGGAATTAATTCTAATGAGATTAAATTAATTCCGGGCTTATTAGAACTTGAATTATATAAATCCAATTAGATTCCCCACTTGGCTTCTAAGAAAGGTTATCAAGCAAAGTAAGAAATATAAATAGAGGTTACTAGAAAGAAAATACAAGGAAAGGACTGAATTAGATTCGAAATAATAATACTGGAACAATTTAATTAAGAGTTAATTAAATTGGTTTTAAGCCTATGATTAAATGATAGGCTTACTCTAATTAAGTGCTAATTAGAAGCCCAAAGTAAACATTTAATATTGGGCTGAATTTTGATTTGATTTAATTAACTAGATTAACTAAATTAAAACAAGATTTGTAAAGACAAAAAAGGAGGGCAAAAATCGAAACTACAATGATGTAGTTTTCGGTTTTATAGCTAAATGGATAGTTGCACATTTAGCATTGAATTGCTAAATATAAGATGGGTTTTTATCATGCTTCATCATCATTAAATGTTTTAATGGTGTCCTCATTAAATAGTTTAATGGTTGTCATTTAATGTTGGCATGTAGAAAAACATATCAACCTTTTAGAATTCTTCTGATTAAAGAAGGAGTAAATGCATTTGTTGTTCTCTCTCTCTTCTTTCATCTTGTAACAAAAAATGAGAGTATCATTTTTGTATTTTTGTCTTTTCATCTAGCCATATTAAACAAATGTGAATGTCACATTTATAGCTCTCTTTTTCATTTTTGATTAAGAGAATGAAGTGGTGCAAAAGTGGGCTCTTCTTCTCCTTTTGACGAAATTAGTAATGAGAAGAGTCTCATTTTAGTTCTTTCAACAACTAAGGAAAATCTCTACAATATTTCTTCTCCTTTCCCACCAAAGGATCTTGTTAACCAAGTTGTCCAAGGAGAACAAGTGGTAGATTGGATTGATTGAGGATATAATAGTCTGGAGAGGATACAATAGCAAGGAGTCAAAACTGTAACTAAGGAGTTGGTAAAATTTTGATCTTATTCTTATGCTATTTATTTTTCTAATACCGTATCACGTATGGATTAAACATGTTAATTTGGTTATTATGCTTCTGTTGTGTTTTGATTTTGGAAAAGTTTTTGAAAACTACCATTTAGTCAAGTTGTTTTTCGATCCAACACATATATGTTATTAGTAGTGTGCCCTAAGCCAATGGACATATGTGACTTTTGTATTAACATTATGAATTATTAATAATATATTATGAGGTATTCTTTTATATATACATATATATCGTTTATGTAATGTGATTTACATTGCATAAATAGTATTAGGCTTATGTCATCAAGTATGTGACATGATAGTAAAACCATAAGCATTATAATAATATTCTAAACAATCCCTGGTCGATCATTATTGGTGGAACAATAATGAATTAAGGCTAGTATGTGTTTTGATTGATGATCACGTTTTTC
>JANSVA010384771.1:0-23223 GCA_025504915.1 Erythroxylum reticulatum | reverse complement strand
TCTTTTATGTAGGCCTTAGAAAATCCAATAAAGAACAAGTTCATATGTGATCTTATAAAGGGACCTCTGCGAACTATTAAATAGTATTTGGTGCATTTCATTAATAGATACAAATATCATACAGATTATCATGGTCATAGCATGACAATAATAAATAGTAGAGTTTGCATACAGGGAGAATTAATAGATTACTATAGTAAAATTATTGAGATACTTGAAATTGAGTACCTTGCATTACCAATAAAGCAAAGTGTGATATTTAAGTGTGACTGGTTTAATCCAACTCCAAATGTTCGTACAAAAGTGCATGGCTGATATAATCTAGTTAAAATTAACAACCAAAGAAGATTGAGACAGTTTGAACCTTTCGTGTTGGCAATACAAGTGATTTAGGTGTATTATTTCCCTGTTCCTAGCTTACTACGAGATAAGTCAAATTGGTTGACCATTTGTAAAGTTAAACCTAGAGGTATTTTTGAATCGTATAGAAAAGGAGCACAAAGAATTAAAAGTGAAGCATTTCAGGAAGATGTTTATAAAATAAATACACCTATCACATATGACGATAATGAACCTTTGAACGATGCATCTAATGAATATGTTGAAACTTCATCTGGAGAGGATGAAAAGGGTCAGAGATCTGAAGAGGAGCCTGAGTTTGATTCTTATTCTTCAGAAGAAGAAGATGATGATTTCAATTTATAATTAAGTGATGATAGCGATTAATTTGTGTTTGTAATTGAATATTATATTCAACAAATCAATTATCTCCTTTTCAATATATTGTGTAAAATATTGAATTCAAATTCTTATATTTCTAGAAAATTCAATCAAATATAAATTTCAGGTTAAAATATGCCACCAAAGAGAAAACATGATATAATGCGACCCAGGTTCAAACAACGATTTGGAGGTACTTACTGTCCAAGTGAACCATCGCATTCTGCAACTGCAGCTGAATCAACTCCTCCCCCTCCAGATATTACACTTGCAGATGAGAAATCACCTTTTGTACCTGCTGCTACACCATCTACCACCCCTACATCATCCACTACACCTATAACGATAGAGATATCAGGGGTAAATGATGCAGATGAAAGAGACTGTCGCCATCTTGGAGCTGAGGGACCTGATGGAAGAACTTACATCACAATTGTCAATAATTTGTAAGTGAAAATACATGAAACACTATATGTTTATAATTAAGTTATAGGTTTAAATTTTAAAAATGGTATAAAATTATTTTTTTATAGGTTGATTCCGTATAGACCGTGCTTAAGAAACATAACGTCCAAATTTAAGGAGAAGATTGATCTTGAAGGTTGGGTGTGAAAGAATATATCTCAGGCTATAAAGGAATTTTACTATTAGGAGTTTGAGGTACAATAAAAAACATTATTTTCTTTTTAATTATTTTTTATAAATTAATTAGATAAATATTATTACATTATAAGTATTTATCAATTTTTTCCTTTTATTTTAGAAAGATTTTTTTTGGATTCTAAATTTGACGTGGTCATTAATAAAGTATGAGAGAGACAAACACGTACACGTTATCGAGACTTTGTTAATGCGATACACAAGGCTGGCGTATAATTGCCTTATATTTTTGAATAAATATGGAGTCGTTGGCAGCTGTATTGGACATCCCCTGAGACAATGTCCATTTTAGAGTGTAATTCTACCAACAGTCGTAAAGGACCAGAGGGAGAGAGTCTTTCCGTATATAAGGGAGGATATATTACTCACCACAAGCATGTAGAGAGACTTGTAAGTATTTACACTTTACATCTATATTCTAATTTTTTTTTTACTTTGGTGTATATCAATTTAAATTGATGTGTGAATTTCAGAATGAAAATATATGTATTGTAGAGAATGATAATGTTAAAAATGTCTAGTGTCATATATGACTGTATTGTTAAGTAAATTTCTTTGTTTAACAGGGGGTAAATATCATAAAAATAGAGGAAATTCTACTGAAATTTTTATAAATTCTAGTTGACTTATAATATTTTATTCTTATACAAGAAAAGCCTATAGGCATGAGGCCTACACCCTGTCAGCTATTTTTGCACACTCACACTAAGAAGCATGAAGGTGTGACATTCATCAACACCCGATGTAAAGAACTTAATGTATGTGAAATTTATTCTTTAATATTAATTCTTAATAATTATCACTTACTAATATAAACATTGCCTCATAATAGGACCAAATACAAGAAAGGATTCAACGATAGTCTCAGCACTCTAAAGTTGATAATGAAAGTTAGAAATATCTTGATGCAGTGGATGGTAGGAACTGTCGTGGAAGGATCTTCAGCTTAGGTTCATTTACAAACACATGTTATTCGCAATCCTCCACATCCAATACAACAACATCTAGTAGACGGTCAACAACCAATGAAGTCAATGAGCTTCGAAGCAGAGTGCAGACATTGGCAACTCAGTTACATAAATTGATGTAGTATATAGCTCAGTTCTATAATGAGATGAATGAGTTAAAGGAGAGGGGTAGCACCTCATCACAGTAATCAAAGCATCCGTGGTCACCAAATCAATAGTGTACTTATAGTCATTTCATTTGAATTACAAATACTTATTATATACGATTTATTGTTTTTATTATCAATTAAGATATTTTTAACTTTATATCATCAATCAACTTTCTGTTTAAACAAATTAAATGTATAAACAGATCAAATATTATGCACAGATAATTCATAACTATTGAAATTATGCATTAAACATAAGATCATAAAATAAAATTTAATTTCGGGATTTTAACAAATTTAAAAATATTTACCGATGGAAAACACATGCACATTGGTAAAATCCATTATATTTACTGATGAAACACAACAAACCATCGGTAATATTGACAGCCCATCGTCAACTTTCTCGATAGGATTTGCCATAGAAAAATTGTCGGTATACTCACCGACAGAACAATCATAACCATCAGTAATGTTGTAATAAAGTTACTAATAGAATAACGAATATCGTCTATAAATATGTCGAAGGAAAAATCTTGATCATCAGTAAATTTACCAATGGTCCACTGAACAAACAACTGTCGATATAATCACTGACAGTTACATAAAATGTGTGTTGGTAAATTTACCGACGGACATTTTGTTATTCGTTAAAAATTATTACCTACGGTCGTTTTTATAATGCCTTTGTCTGCCGGTTAATTTCGTCACCAATCTGTCTTCCCAATGGAATCCTAAGGATTTCCATTGGTCATTTTCTTCACTGAACGACATTTTTCTTATAGTGGATCTTATATCTAGAGGTATAATGCAAGATTCTACACTATCTATTCGAAGTGCTCCACAAAATAGATTGTTTTGAACTTAAAGGATAGGTTGTCAACTTATTCATGTAATATAGCTTCCTTTGATTACATAGAGCAATTGGGATGACAGTTTTACTAGCTTTATCTCACTGACAATGCATGGACATTGCTACTGTGACAAAGATGAACTAGCAGAGTATTTTATTACTTGAATATCAATACTAAGCCTATTTGTTTTTGAAGTATAGAATTTGTTTCACCCTTATATAATATATTTAAACACATTATAGTTCTTTTCTTGCTTATTACTCTCCTTTTCTTTTATAAATTTTATTAAAAATTGTGAAGTTTGCATGATATGCAATGTGATGTGGAAAGTGTAGTAGAAAATTTTTTTTTAGAAATTAAAAAATTCATTAAATAATAGAGAAGATTACATCTGGAGAGGGTCTCTCCCCCATGGGATAGACACACTTGGTTCACTGATTACTTCTAAAATAGCAAAAAAGGGAGACGTTCAACAAAATTAAGGCAAATCGTTTAACATTTAGGGTATAATGATCTTTGCCTTTCTCGAATCTTTGACTCTTACTCGATTTGGGAGGATAAGAGGCGACACTCTGATGGTGATGCTTGTGGTGGATCCCTGGATCATCTCCTACTCGGTTCTTCGCTGAAGTAGGTACTTATCTCAGGTAGCAGACTCCACCTTAGGCACCTTTAGTGATTAGGGCATTTTGTGTTTTGCTAAGATCTTGCTTTATTTTCGAAGGAGGGAGAAGAATCTCTGAGGTCTCAACTCTTCAGAGACAAACTAGTGAGGGAGATCCTGACATAGGTAAAAGTATTCAGGTTAGTTGTGAATTCCATACTTTATATCTTTTCTCGAATCCATTCTTCAACCGAACTCTATAGTCATTTTGGGTATGGCTATTCTAAGTTTAACTCCTCATGGTTTTGATTTTCTTAAAGGACTATGGAGACTTTAGATTCTAGCCAGAGAGGGAGAACGAAGAGGAGATCTCATCCACGAAAAAGGTACACAGTTCAAAGATTTTTAAAGCTTTCTTTTTTCTTAAAAACTCCACTAATTACATATTTATCTATTGATGACAAGGATATAGATGAATAGCATGGATGTTCAACCAATGTTCAATCTAGAAAAGGGGAAGTAATTCCAGGTGGGTCCAGTACTGAACAACCTCATTAGTTCCTTAGATACTGTGAGGAATAATCTGCTTATATAAATATAGAAACTGTTATGAACTATGGTTGGATTTCATTTCTGCACTATGAACTGAGTAACTATTACTTAGGAAAGATTTGATAGGGCAAGTGCTATATTCTCCATATAAGGGCCATTTTCATGCTACAGTGTAGGTTTAATTGATTAATGATCAGTTGCTCCCTTATGCTAGCAGCATTGAGTTCTATAAGATAAATTATCGAAGTAGATTTGTAACCTTCTACTATTCCTATCATTCCAAATTACTTGAAAACTTGTAGCCACCGAGAGTAATATAATGGCCCTATCATATTTAGAGATATGCAAATTAGGTAATACTTGTATGATATCTGTGAGTCTACTATAGATAAGATCAAGGGCACATAGAGTAGAAATTTTTGCCCAAATTTCTCTGGAGAAGACACATTCAAAGAAGAGGTGATCTTTAGTTTCATCCTCTAGATTACATAGGATACATAGCTTAGAGGAGGTTAGGAATTTCAACCTATCTAAGGCACTAAGTTTGTTCCACACTAACCAGAGCAGAAAACTATCATTAGGTCTAAGGGCCTTATTCTAGATCAATGCATCCCACCCTACTCGATTTTCAGACCTCTCCCTCATATTTCTAACTTCTTTAGTAGTAATCACAAAAAGTGGAATACCCTTCCATAGGTATGTATCTCCCTCCCCATGACTTCTAAAATGAGGAATGTGCAGAAGTCTATTCTCATCTGAAGAAAGGGACCAGTTTTTATTCCTAATTATTTATTGGAGCTTAGTATCCTTAGGGAACCAATTTAATAGGGAATTTGCCATCTGGTTTTGTATTAAAGATCCATTCCCTGTCCAGTTTTCATACCATAAGGAAAGTCTTTCTCCTACCCATATTTGGCAAGTAATGTGCTGATACATCTCCTCCCTCATTCTAAAAAGTTGGTTAAAAAACCAGGTGTAGCTGACTTTGATTTTTAGAGCCTAAAAACTCCTTCCTTTTAATAAATAAGAATTAATCCATTTAGTCCGCATAAATTGTTTATCACTTAGAATTCTCAAAATCCTCTTGGACATAAGCAATATGTTTTTATTGGAAATTGACTCCAGTCCTAATCCACCTTCATCTTTCGGTTGACATTGTCTTCCAACTGACTTTGACTATTCTTTTCTCTCCATTCCTTTTCCCTCATAGAATTGCTTCATCATTTTTTCTACTGTTTTAATAAGCCCTTTAGAGAGAAAAAGGTATAAACACTAATAAGTATTCATAGACAAAATAGCTGACTTCAGTAGCTGAAGTTTCCCTCCATAAGATAGTGCTCTCTTGGTCCATGTCTCCAATCTTTTCTGGATTTTTTCTATTAAAGGAATACATTCACAAAATCTAAGCCTCTTTGATGAGATAGGAATCCCCAAGTAGAGCCGAGGAGGAACTTTAGTTTCCATACCCGTAGCTAGAGATAAGGCATTTAAGAGGTGTGAAGCACTTTTTGAGAGTATGATATAGCTCTTGTGTTGATTGACACATATACCCAACATCTCCTTAAATAAATTGAGAGTTTCTATTAGAAGAGAGACTGAATGAACATTTGCCTTGCTTAGGAGAATAAGGTCATCTACAAAACATAAACTAGCTAGAGAAACTTTCTTACATTTGGAGTGAAATCTGAAGTTAGGATCAGTTGAAGTGTTGTGCTTCAATAACTGAGTGAGAACCTCCATACAAGTTACGAATAGGTAGGGATAGAGGATCCCCTTACTTAAGACCTTTTTTTCCCTTAAACACCTCCGTGAGGCTTCTACAATCAATATCCCATAGAAAGTAATAAAAATGCATTCTTAGATCCACTTGATGAACCTTAAGGGAAAGTTCATTATCTCCATGGTTTTTAGTAGAAATCCCTAATTTACACTATTGAAAGCTTTCTGTAAATAAAATTTTATAATGCAATTATGGGGGCTTCTCTTGCAATTATACCCTTTTAAAAGCTCCTGCACGATAAGGATATTATCCCCTATATTTCTACTAGTCATAAAAGCTCCTTGATTCTTACTGATGAAAAATTTTAGAACCTCCTTTAGCCTATTAGCCAAAATCTTGGCAATGATCTTATAGAGGAAATTTGTACACAAAATAGGTCTGTAGTCACTCCAAGTTTTTGGGTGAAAATTTTTAGGGACCAGACAAAGAAAAGTCTTGTTTATTTCCTTTAGCAAAACCCCTTTTATGAAGAACTTATGCAATGCCTCCTTGACTATCCCCCCCAAACTATTCCAAGTTTTTTTGATAGAAAAATCCATTCAAGTCATCCGGACCTGGAGCTTTAAAGCCATTCATATTAAAGACAACCTTCTCAATTTCCTGATCTGTAATAGGTCTTATTAACTAAGAAACTTCATGATTAGGAATTTTGGTTGTTACAAACTGTCTAAGATCATAACCAACTCAAATAGGGGTGCTTTTGAGCCTAGTATATTGTTGTAGAAATTCATAGCTTCCTTAGCTAAGTCATCTTGTCCGAAAACTTCCACTCCAGCTTATGTTTTAATGGAGGTAATTCTATTGGCAATTTTTTGAGCTAATATAGAATTGAGAAGAACTTAATACATATATCTCCATCTTTTATCCAGTTAATTCTAGCTCTCTGCTTCAATAATGAACATTGATTATCCACCACTTCTAAGTAATTTTCAAGAGCTTCCTTCTTTGATATAGCTAGAGCACCATCTAAAGGATTCTCTAATAATGATTTTTGAATTGATGAGAGTTTATCCCTATTTATTTCAATCTCCTTAGAAAGATTCAGACCTCTCTTACAATTAAGAATCTTCAACTCCCATTTTATAGCTTTGAGCTTTTGGATACATATGTACTACTTAGTCCCATAGCATCCAAGTTCTAATCCCATCGCCATTACTTCTTAAAAACTCTCCATGTTAACCAAAAAATTGTTAAATCTTAAAGGATGATGGATTCTGGAGGTGGTGAACAAGTTATTAATCTTTATAGGAGTATGGTCTGAGATACCAGGGTTTAGGAATTTCACGGAGTTTCTTGAAAAAGGATGTAGCCATTCCACATTTACTAAAGCTCTATCCAATTTTTTTTCCTGATGTGCTAAATAGAACTTTGTTTATTTGTCCAAGTAAACTTATGACCTTTATATTTTAGATCTATAAGCTCCACCTCCTGTAAACAATCAAACATATAAAGCGAGTAGTTGAGTAGGTTACAATTATCTCCAACCTTTGATATGAACAAAGTAGTATTAAAATCTCCACATACCACCATGGGGAATTTATTGAAGTCTTAATCCTTCTTAGGTAATTCCAAAGGTCAGTTCTTTAGAACATAGTGTTAAATCTATAGACAAAAGTAGCTAAAACCCAAGAATTTTCCATTTTGAAATAAAGCTTAGTGTGAATATACTAGCTGCTGACTTGATTCCAGAACCTCTAGTTTCAAATAATCACCATCATAAGCTATAATAATGCTTCCATATGCATAACTTTGATGGTCTGTAATAAACTATCAATTTCTACCTAGACAAACCAATTTATTTAGATTAACTTCTCTAATTGTAGTCTCCAACATACAAAAAAGCCAAGGCTTTCCCTTTAGCGCAAAATCCCTTAAAGCATTAAGCTTTGAAGGATTATTTATTCCACACACATTCTATACAATCAAAGTCATAGTCAATTTGCTTTCGCTTTGGAGCTTATCCTATTGCTCCTAATACTTTTCCGAGAGTTGACCAGATCAAACTACTTTTCTTGATTACTATCATTTTTCAAATCAGTCCTTGATAGACTTTGTTCATTCTGTTGGACAACTGAAACTCCTTCATTCTGAATAGTACCACTAGTTTCCAGAACATTTCCTCCTTTATTCATTAAAGACTTGCAGAAATATTCTGGTTGATTATGATGAACTTCTTTTAGCTGCACAGATTTAGGGTTATTTTCCTTTAAAATTCCCTCCATTATTTTAAGGGAGGCATTTTCTGACTGAGCCATCTCTTGGTTTTCTGCTACTTGTTCTGCCTCCTCAGTCTCTTTTTTTTCTTCAGACTCATTCTTTTCCATACCCGTCACTTTCCAATAGTAACCTTTAATGAAGACCCTACCCGTCAGTTTCCATTCTTTGTCTTGAGCTTTAAGAGACAATTTCCATTAGTAAGTCACCAAGACTTTGTCTTCTCTAAGAGAGTTTTCATCAGCCAACCTTAGAATAGAGATACTAGTCTTCATTTCCTTATACATACCCATACTCACACATAATTAAGCAAATCCAACTCTTTTCCTCAATTGAGTATTTTCATTTATGCAGATAGGTTTCCCCAAGTAGCTCGTAAGTATACTCAACCCCTTTGTAGTCCAATACTCTAAAGGGATATTCTGAATGTTCACCCATAGGGGTATGTTCTTCATTCTGATTTTTTCTAACTCCATTCTCGGTTGCCAATTTTGGAGAAATAATGGAAGTTAAAAAATATGCTAAGGTCCCTTTTCTATTAACTTTTGAGTTTCCGATTTAGAAGAAAAGGTAAAGATTATATTATCCTTTTCAGTTAGCATTACCTCCGTTAGACCTCTTCCTTTCCAGTTTCTTGAAGCTCATGTTTGTATGATAGAAAAAAAACAGGTCTTTTGTTCATGAAAAATTCCACAAGAGTAGCTTCCCATGTTTTAGCTCCCTTCTGCAAAACATCTAGACTAGGAGCTACCATTAGCTTACCATCAATCTCTACCGGAGGGTTGAATACCAAAAAGGAGCCAAAGTTATCACTAACAACCTGTTTCCATGTTTTCCTAGGTCCTTTAGGTATGTCTCCAACGGTTAGGATAGATCCTATAGTTAGAGTAGCAGTGGTAGGGAGAGGGATAGTTGTAGAAAAAGATGGGGAAGAGGGAAGTGCTATGGAAGGTTTAGTAGGGGAAGGAGGGGTTGAGTTAGGGTTAGAAGAGATAGTTTTTTTAATGGTAGAAAGAAGGGTTGGAATTTCAATATGCATTTATATTTGGAGACTAAATCTTCTCTAGTTGTTTGCAGGTTTGAGCAAGAGATCTAGAGAACAAAGGGGCTAAGCTAGGGGTTTTTCTGGGGTGTGAAAAGAGGGCAAATCTCTCTAACGGCTGTGTTTGTTACTTTTCCTGGGAGGAAGATTTGGCAATAAGGGGAATGGTGGGTGGCAGTGATGGAGGCAGTGGCGGAGGTCATCTCTAAGTCATTAGCCTATGCATTCTGCAGTTGAAAAGTTGATAAGTAGTTCATTTTAAGGAAAAGAAATGATAAACATGTGCAACACGTGCAGATCTTCTACAATCTCAACAAGCATTATTATAATTTACCTTATCCTTTATTTCATTTTATCTTTCTGTATCTCATTTGAATTTATTCTCTGTATCATATTTGTTATTATCTCAACACCTCAAGCATCACAAGACTTGTATATATACAGTGTAAAGCTATTCATCAATGAACAAGGAAAACAATACTTTTACACACCAATTTTGTTCTTCTTTATTATCATGGTATCAAAGCCAATATAATAATCATCCCTCACTATTACATTCAGCCAGAACTTTCATCAAACACCTAATTAGCCTATCAACTCACCACACCTGAAATCCCACAACAACACTGCTTACATACCTAACACAAATTTACAAACACTCAAAACACATCTCAAATGGCAGACCTCAATTCTCATACTTTACCATTCAATCATATCACAAATTTCCTCACTACACAATTGAATTCAACAAATTACCTCATCTGGCAAAATCAAGTTCATATCGTGCTCATTACTTCTGATCTTGTTGGATACGTCGATGGCTCCATTACACCACCAGATGAAGACCCTTCAGACTTTCCCAAATGGAAAAAACTTGACAAACTAGTATACTGCTTCCATACTGTTTCTTTGACCAACTTGATTGCAAGACTTTCAATCGGTTGTACCACTGTGTGGGATCTTTGGGTGTCAATTCCACACATTGAAGAAATGACCAAACTCTATTACGGAATTTCTTGTCTCTGTCTCTGTGACCGCCAATGAACTTGCTTCCATCGGTGACAAAATATCTGATGAAGACCTAATGCTTCTCACCTTGAATAGACTACCGTCAGAATATTAGTCCTTTATCACCGCCATTGAACATAAAGAATCTCCAGTCTCCTTTAGCGAGCTTTGAGCAAAACTAATCATTCACGAACAGAGGTTACTATCTTTTCACTCTTCTCCTTCCTCTGACTCAGTGTTTGTTGCCTCCAACGTAAGTCACAGATTCTCCTCCAATAGATGCGGTGGCTCTCGTGGACAGTATGGTCGACGCGCATGGGTTTCAACCCTAATCTCCACATTGGTTCTTCAAATGGGAACGCCCCCAACCCGCATGGACCTGGATCTTCAAATGGGCTTCCGCATATTTATGGGCTTCCGCATGGTTATGGGCTTCCGCATAGGCTTTCCAACTTTCACATAGATGGGCTTCAGTCACATACCTCCTTTCCAGACCCAGCCCATCAACATCAAACCAAGCCTTTTAACCAATACCCAACCTAATTAAATTATTCCTAACGGTCTAATGCCTACATTAAATCCACTCGTTGCCAAATTTGCTAGAAATGGGGTCACATTGCGGCCCAATATCAATTCCGTCACTCTGCCTCTTGAAATTGTCCCACAAATTCCATGCCTCATCCAAACCTTTAGTTGCTTTCACTACCTTAAACATTCACAACTCTTTAAACTCACCTATCCTTTCTTGCAGCAATATTCCTGAATGGCTCTCGGACACTGGAACAACCAATCACATGACACCTGATCCTCACCTTGTTGAATCTGAAACACCTTACAATGGTCCAAATCAAGTGATTGTCGGTAATGGACAAACTCTTCCTATATCCTCCACTGGTAATGTCACCTTCGCTACTCCAACTCACTCTCTTCATCTCAACAATGTTTTAATTGTCCCTAATCTTACTGCCAATTTACTTTCTTTAGCCAAGTTTGTTAAAGATAACTCTTGTATTATTGAGTTTAACCCATTTTGTTACATTATGAAGGATCTCAGCACCAAGACACCTCTATTTGCGGGATCCATCCACAATAATCTCTATCCTATGAAAGTCCTACTCCAATTTAGAAATTTTGTTTCCCTCCATGCTACTTCCACTCAACTCAACCTATGGCATCAATGTTTAGGTCATCCTTGTTCAGCAATTCTTTCCAAATTATCTCTTCCCTTTAAATTGTCCTTATATGTACTAAATAAATGAACCTCATGTTTATTAAGCAAAAGCACACGTCTTCCCTTTACTTTATCATCACGTGTTTCTACTATACCATTACAAATTATTCACTGTGACATTTGGGGTCCGTCACCATCTCCTTCCTTTTCCAACTATTGTTATTTCATTATTTTTGTTGATGATTTTAGTAGCTATACCTAGATTTTTCCTTTAACCGACAAAAATCAGGCACTTTATTAATTTCAACTTTTCAAAAATAATGTTAAAAATCTCCTCTACAACAATTAAAAATTTCCAATGCGATGGAGCTCCTGAACTCATCAAAGGATCTTTTACTGCTTACCTTGCCTCCCATGACATATTTTACCAAATTTCATGCCCACATACCCCACAACAAAATGGACTTGCTGAACATAAAATTCACCATATTATCGAAACTGGGCTTACTCTTCTCCTTCATGCCTCTTTACTAAAACCATTTTGGTTCGAAGCCTTTTCCACAACCACCTACCTTATTAATCTCTTCCCCACACCTGTCCTTAATCATAATTCACCTCATAAAACCCTGTTTATCAATCAACCTAATCTTTCCCACTTTTGTGTTTTTGGGTGTGCTTGTTTTCCTTTTCTTGGGGCAACTCGTACAGACAAACTAACCCCAAAGTCCATCCAATGTGTCTTTATAAGGTACTCATTACAATACAAAGGTTACTGTTGTTTTGACCCTTTCACCTCCAAACTATACATCTCCCGACATGTTCGATTCCTTGAAATTGTTTTCCCTTATGCAAATTCCACACCTAATGTCTCACCCATATCCTCTCCCTCTTCCATCTTGCTCTCACTACTTGCTCCACCCTCTTCCACTTCACCAACCACCACATCAAACCCATTACCTCCTTCCCCCTCACTTCACCACCATATGATCACTCATACACATGATAATACTTGTGTTCCCAGGATCCTTTTCGACTATGTCACCTATTCCACAAACGTGCAAACCTCCTATTCCCCTAATCCTACCTCCTTCACCTAAGCAAATAAATTCTCGCATTGGTGTCAAGCCATGCTTGATGAGTTCACAGCTCTACATCGCAATCAAACTTGGACTCTTATCCTCCTCCTCCTAATGCTAATATTGTTGGCTGTAAATGGGTCTTCCACACTAGAAGAAATTCTGATGGATCCTTAGACTGCTATAAAGCTTTGTTAATTGCAAAAGGCTATCATCAATCTCCTGGCATTGACTACACTGATACCTTTAGCCCTGTCGTTAAACCCACTACCATTCGTGTCGTCCTTACCATTGCTCTCTCTAAAAATTGGTCGGCTCATCAACTTGATGTCCATAATGCCTTTCTTAACGGCAATCTTACTGAACTAGTTTTCATTTCTCAACCTCCTAGCTTTATTGACCCTCACAAACCATCTTATATCTGTCATTTTCACAAAGCTCTCTATGGCCTCAAACAAGCTCCAAGGACCTGGTTTCATTGCCTCAGTCAAAAGCTCCTTTATTTACAATTCACCCCCACTAAATCTAACACATCCTTATTTGTTCATTCCACCACTTCCCATATCACATATCTCCTTGTCTATGTTGATGATATCCTAATTACTGGCTCTTCACCCTCTTTCATCACCAATCTCATTCACGACCTTAACACTACATTTTCTATCAAAGATTTGGGTCTCCTTCATTTCTTCCTTGGGATAGAAGCAACTACCACACCATCTCGACTCCTTATCACCCAAACAAAGTACACTAAAGATCTTCTTCTCCGTACATGTTGGGTCCCGCTTTCAAAACCCAACTATTGCATAGATAATATAAATGTTGGGCACCGTTTCTGAAACCCAACTCTTGTGAAATCATAATCATTGAACTTATTCCCATGAAGTTTCCTTAACCATCATCGAATCCTCATCTTGCTTTGATACCATACTGTGTGGTTATTCCCGTTTAACCCTCATTAGTCATCCTCGGTTCATCCTCATTTCTAATACGTAGTGTCGGGCCCTATCTTCCAAATCTTTCTTATATTGAAGCAAACATTCTATGCTCAACTTCCATCCAGATATTGAGCATCTTAGGGGCTAGGGAAAGATTCTATTCCTCCAGATCATTTGATAGCTCTATGTCTCTAGTTGATCTAGACATAGGATTCATCTCATTTGGAGGTCGGATAACAAAGTTATGACTAAAAGAATCAAACAAAGGTTTTATCCTTCAACATATTGAACTTATCTCGGGCTAATTGGCCTCACTCTCTCTACAGTTGTTGAATCAAAGTGTTCTTTAGATTATCAAAAAGAGGGCTTCAATATCTACAACTTTCATGAAAAACTTAAAGACAAACCTAATCATCTGAAGGGTCAAAAATAGACTAAACGATATAATTAGACGAAACCAATCAAAAAACAGACGAATTGAAAAACAGATGAAGCGAAGCAGACGAAGCAAAGCAGACAAAACAAAGCAGACGAAGCAAAGCAAACGAAAAAAAAAAGACGAATCAAAAAGCAGATGAAACAAGGAAAATGAAGCAAAGAAGACGAAATAAAGCAGACGAATCAAAAAGCAGATGAAACAAGGCAGACGAAGCAAAGCAGATGAAACAAAGCAGACGAAGCCAAAGAGCAGACAAAACAAGGCAAACAAAACAAAGCAGACGGATCAAAAAGTAAATGAAACAAGGCAGACGAAACAAAGCAGATGAAGCCAAAAAGCAGACAAAACAAGGCAGATGAAGTAAAACAGACGAAACAAAGCAGATGAATAAAAAAGCAAAAGAAACAAGGTAGATGAAGTAAAGCAGACGAAACAAAGCAGACAAAGCCAAAAAGGGCAGATGAAGCAAAAGAGTAGATGAAGCAAAAGTCTTAAGATGAAGCAGGGTCAACTTAAGACAAAGCAAGGTCTTATGACGATGCGGCGTCAACTTAAGACGAAGCAAAGTCTTAAGATGATGAGGGGTCAACTAAAGACGAAGCAAAGTTTTAAGATGATGCAGGGTCAACTTAAGATGAAGCAAAGTCTTAAGATGATGCGGGGTCAAGTTAAGGCGAAGCAAGGTCTTAAGATGATGTGAGGTCAACTTAAGACGAAGTTTCTTTACAGATGATACAACTCTATAGATGATATGATGTCATCACAGACGATACGTCTTTATAGACGATACATCTTTACAGACAATGTATCCCTACAGACAATATGACGTCATCATAGACGATACATCTTTACAGACGATGTATCTTTACAGACGATGCATCCCTACAGATGTAATGACATCATCACAGACGATGTGACGTCATCATAAACAATACGTCTTTATAGATGATACATCTTTATCCTCCTAAGAATTTCCCTTTGTAAGGACCATAACTCTCGATCCAGAGGTCCAAAAATTCCATACTATATACAGATGGAAAGCTAAAAGAAAGACCTACAACTTTTTAGAAGAAAACTTGGTCTAATTCAGCCTAAATCAATACAGATTTTTCCCTTTAAGTTATAACACAAAATTTACCTTATGAAAGGCTTGTAATTTTACATTTCGCAAACATGGAATGTCCTGAGCTTAACCATTCAATTACCAAATTGACTTCATTAAACTCTTAAAACATTACTCATCTGTCTCATCACGTCCAACTACATTTAATCAATCATAATTCCTATCTTGCCTTCCCATGAATCTCACTTATGCGTACGTGTGTGTATATATATATCCATAATTTATGCTCAAATCATATGTTCAAGCTGATAATCATCTCAATATCATCCATACATAATTCATATTTCCTTAACCTCAAAAGAATACAGTTTTAAACAAATAAACTTGGTATGCAACTATAACATTATGCATTCCTAAAACTAACTCAAACTACAATTTTAACAAATTTGGAGAATTTCCCTTAGGCTTTTGATCACTTGATCTCTTAGCTATCACCTGAAGATGGGGTAAAAAAGGAGTGAGCTTGAAAGCTCGTGGGTAATAGTTTATAACAAAAAATAAGCAAAACTTTTGAAACCATTTTTCTTGTCATAGAAAACTTTCGTTGAGTTTATAAAATACAGGTTTCTTAAGCTTTCAGCCAACATCCATAAGTTACAAAACATGAATGCATCAAAGTTGTTAACATAACATGACATTAGAATGGTTTGGGTAGGTCCAAAAATATGACGCACTACACATTTCCACATAATGGTCCTATGTAGTCGTAAACTTGAGGGAGTCTATAAAGGAGCTCCATGCCATTAGTGGGCAGGCGGGAGAAGCTTATACTTAGTCAACGTGCACATGCAATTGAAATCAATAAACTTCTTTAATTTAAAGAAAAACAGTAGTGGCTTATTTACTCTATTATAAACATGTACCCACCTTGATTTTCTTGCTTGGAGACTTGCTAACAAATGCCTTTTCTCTTGTTCCTCTTGCCTCTCTTAATCCCTTGCTTCTTTTGTCTTTCTTGATTTCCTTGATTCTTCACCAAATGAAGAGATCCTTGGATCAAATGGAAGCTCTTCTCTTCCTCTACCTTTTCCCCTTCTTGAACAACCTCAAAATCTCTCTTGAAGGCTTAGAAAATTGAAACCCTAGCTTGTTTTCTCTTCTTTCTCTCTTTCATTTTTTTTTATGCTTCTCACTCTTCTCTCATCTAAGCATCTAGCTTCTTCCAGAATTCCCAATTCATGTTTTCTCTTTCTCTTAAATATAAGACCACATCTTGATCTTGTCCTTTCAAAAATACCCCTCCTCTCTTTTGGTCTTCCTATTCTGTCCCTTCTTTCATTCTCATCCTAACTCTTTTAATCTTCTTGAACACCATATTAACTCTAACTTAATTCAAATCTTTCCTTATACGCCATATGTTCTTTATCCTTAAGTGCCTTGCCAAAATTACCCTTAAACATACTTATAACATTAACACTTTAATTCAATCAACACATATCTTATAAGCTTTCTAACATCAACATAATAATTAACTCGACAAACTTTCATAAAGATCTTATAATTGATTTAAATCATACTTATTCATTAAGAAAAAAAATTTTAGGGGCCAACAATCTCAACCATTGAATGGATTACATCTTTAATCTTTTGTGAATTTATCATAACCCTTATCCACATTAGATAAAATTGATGGATTTCATCCAAATCTCAACCGTTGGATGGATTTCATAATAAAATTAACCATTTGATATTTTTATTAGTATCTCAACCATATTAAGAACTTCTATAATACCATCCTTTACTAAATCAAATATGCATCAATTTATTGTAATGTATTATAATATTGGAGGTCCTTCTAATATCGAATTCCTAAACATGCTATCATCTTCGCCTTTATCTTCATCTTCATCATCATCAAGTGATGATGAACTTGAGTTGATGATGCATAGTATAGTTGAAGATGAAATAGTCATATATAATTTGATACAAAAAAATAACTTAGCAATTGAGCTTTTTTGCAATCAACGAAACAACCAAGGTGGGCATTATGAATCCATCCCAACACATGTAGTGATCAACTGCGATCACAAAGCTGAAGATCCTAATTTTTTTTGGCACAAATCCACGATACAACGATAATATATTTTGGCGACAATATCTGTGACACCTTAATACCTCCTGGGAGGATACGGGAGTGCCACACCGGACTTACATATAGGAACACAAATAAAGCGTTGCGTAAGCATTTCAAAACATACATTATATATTTTTCAACTGATCTTAACAGAATACATATCAAAAATTCATAAACCAGCCTATATTAAGGTTGTTACAAACCTTACAAACAAATCCAAATTCATACACTTTATATACAAGCCAAAATAAATTCAAAAATACATTTTTATCAAAACAAGACTCAGACTCTATTGACCATTGTTGTTGACTCGTTCCAGTCTTTATAATCCTCTCTTTGAACCCACATAGGTTAAATCCACCATGCCAAACATATAGCTTAGTGAGTAATAACTAATCTATACATAAACTGACAACTAATTATACAAAATCATGATATAACAGAAGCATGCATTAACAGTTTCTTGAAAGGAACAATTCCATACATATATCATTCATTGGTTTCATGCCAAAAATTCAAATACATCAATCTGGTAGCCTTGTAAATCCTTCAATAGATCAAAATCAGTAGCAAACAAAACAGTCATAGTAAAAATGTCAAAGTTTACTTACTAAATTTCTTACAAATACTCAAAAATTACTTACAAACATTTACTTACAGAAGAGACCATCAAAATTACTTACTAAATCTCCACTACTGCTTATTGCCTCAAAGTCTCGGTAATATCTGGAAGTGGTCGTTCTATGCGTTCCTCTATAACACTTAACATATACACACAGCACTATTGTGCGTGATTAAGAATTCATTAATGCACATTTATGCATACTGAATATGTATGATGCATGTTCATGAAAATTTTCGGGTTTCTTATCCTTAATCTTGTCACATTATCAATCACGTAAAATTATACTCAATTGATCAATCCAAATTTATCTAATAACTAACTTAAGTGTCCACTTTGCTTAATTATTCACATTAGGAAAGTGAGGTAATTTGATAGCACTTCCTTCTAGAAAGTTGTTCTCCCATGTCTTAAGTTTCTAATGAAACCAAGATCATTCCATTTGGTTCAGTATACTGAAATTTATTCCCAAAAGATTTCAGATTGTTCTTATCATTCAACAGAATTCTTATCTCAACTTTAAATCTGATTCTGAAATTCTTAGAGGAAGAGTTAGAATTCAATCTCTTCATAAAATTTGTATCCTTATGTATCTAGTTTAATTCAAATCAAGAATCACTCCTTTTGAAAAATATTCAGGTCAAGATATAAGCAAAATACCAAAGTATGTTCAGTAAAATCATCCCAGTTATCAAAGTTCAGTGCAGTCACATTTCTATCTTAAATTCTTCAGTCAATCCATTTCAGATGATTATAATTTTTGTAAAGATGAAGATCAATGTCTTAGGAGTTTATTTGTTTAAGAATCAATTAATTTGGATGTTGGGTGAAGAAGTTATAAGAAAAAGATCAAAGCATGTTCAAAAAACAACCTCTTTGGATAAACAGAGGAGTCGCGATCGTGCACATGCACGATCGCAACCTCCTCCTTCTTCATTGCACCTGATTTTCTTCTTCTTCTTTGATTCTTTTTCCAGCTTTTTCTCTCTTTTACACATTATACTCAAAACATTTGATTCATTAACCATCTTTCCCACTTCCATTTTAGCTCCACAACACACAACAAACCTAAATTTCCAGATTAAATAAAAACATAAAAAATCCGATTCTCATTCACACAATTTCCAACTTTTCTACACTTTCCTTATTCCATCTTCATCCATCCTAACTCTTCATTTAAATCATTTCTAATTTAGTTTCACTATATATCACTCCATTCTAGCTCACCTTACTCTAGAATAACTAAAAATCCAGATTCAATGTAAACATTAGAAATCCGAACTACACATTCATTTTCTCTCACTATTGTATGTTTTCATTCCTACTACTGTACTTTATTTTCAAACCACAACCAATGCAGAATTTATAGCCTCACGGTTCTGTACCACATTTTTCTGTATTTAGCTAAATCATAATGAACTTCCATTCCCTCAATCTCAAATACATAATCTGCATATTTTCTTCTTACTACAGGAGTGTCACAGTTGTGTAACTTCCAATCACACCCATGCATACCATTTTCTGCAATTTTCTAGAATCTCTCTCCCTCTCTTCATCTTAATCCATTCCTAATTCATATTCTCTACAAATTCACACCCATTATAACTTATCTAAATCTAAAACAACTGAAGAATCAAAATCAAATTTCAAAATCGAATGTGTAGTCTATGCTTTCTCTCTCTAGTACTATGTTTATTTCCATTAAAACCCATTCATCACAACCACTTAAATCATCTGAAACCTTTTTACTTCACTAATTTTCTCTTTAAGCTACATGCAATCGGTATTACACCTGTTGTATCTTTCCATTGTACAATATTATAAACTCATCTCATCATCACTTTCACCAAAACTACTCAACTTACATAACTCATGCATGTGTTTATTTCCAACACGCAAAACATTATCAAAATCATTCACAGAACTCAGAAACTTAAAACTTCACTTACCTTGTTTCTTCAGCAAAATCCTAGCTTTGATAGCGAAGAACAGGGTTTCGGTGTTAAATTAAGACCAAAGCAAAAATCAAAGCACAACAAAGAGCTACAACATTGTTGCCTTACATATCTATGATATCGTGCTTTAATAACTCATAGACACATAGACCCATTGCATGTGGGCCATTTGTCATCCATATAAAGGTGCTACGTGACAAGACAACATTGGTCTATTTTTCCTAATATCCTAAAATTTCCAGAAAAATTCCTAAAATTTTTAAAATTTTCAAAATATTACTAATAATCTCCAAATAAATTTTTACCACCAATAATCCATAATTCACAATTTAATCTCATTTATAAATCCATTTTACTTGGAAAAATATCGATAAATGCATGTACAATTATTTGTATGTATGAAAAATACATATGCACATTTTAGTGAATACTTAATATGCAAAGCATATAATGCACTGTAATTCCTTAATATTCTAACCCCTAATATGGGGTGGCACAATATCGAATGTCCCGAAGTTTATTCCTTCGTATTGTTAATGCTGTAAAAGAGCGTGATAAGTATTTCCAAAAACGAAGAGATGGATTTGGTAGACTTGGATTATCAACTCTACAAAAAAATAATAACTACATTCCATATGTTAGCATATGGTATACATACAGATGCTATAGATGAGTACATTAATTGAAGGCTTCAGGAGATTCTGTCGTGTTATTGTTAATATTTTTGTAGAGCGGTATCTTAGATCATCAAAGGCTAATAATATTGCAAGGCTTCTTCATATTGGTTAGCAATGGTTCACCAGGAATATTGGGTAGTCTCAATTGTATGCATTGGAAGTGGAAAATTTATTTTATGATTGGTCAGGATAATATGCTGGACGTTCGGGATCACCAATGATTATTCTTAAAGCTATCTTAGATTATAATCTATGGATATGGCACACTTATTTTGGTATGCTAGGTATAAATAATCACATTAATGTGTTGGAATCATCACATTAACTTTCTAATTTTGCTAAAGGTATTGCTCTTCCTGATCATTATGTTATTCAAGGAAAATAATATAATATGGGAATAATATACTAATTTAGAGGATTAGTGGATTATGATATATCTATTTTCATTGGCGATATTATCTTTTAATTTTTTTGGTGTAATGAATGTTTTGTGCCTTTTTTAATGTCTAAATGTTTTTGATTTATGAAATTCAATAAAATTTGATGGTTGATATTACATAATTATATTGTCATTTAATATATTTAATTACTATGAAATAGTGCAATATATCTCATATATTATTTCATTTAGTATTATCAAATAACAAACTATAGTTTTCAATTATTTATTATTTATTAACATAAAAATAGAACAACAATAATGTTGTGAATAAAAATGTGCACAAAAAATAAAGATGGGTTAATTTTATAAAGTAATTTTACTAATAAAAAATGAAAGGTAAAAAGGAATATATGTAAAAAAATAGAGTTGCGGGTTGGAGTGAAAAGTAATGTAACGTCTCCAAAATAGAGGAAACTCAACTCCATTTTGGAGGAATGAGTTGGAGATGCCCTAAAGATGCAAATTTTATTGTCTTTAACTCTATCAAGTTTTAATCATAGCTCACTCAAGTTTTCGCACTCCTTGAAGTACTTCCAACCCTTCTCACCACGGGTTTCTCATTCAAGTAGGTGCTTAAAGCTGATTCCTTTTCTGAATTTTTGAATTTGATAAAAAATAAGTTCCATATGCCAACTAACTTTGGAAAATATAGTAGATAATCACGGTCTACTGTGGAGTCAATGTTGAAGATGGTAATGATTTTATATAAAAAGATGTGTGGAACTTGTAATGAAGGCAATCGGGTGTACTAGTCCTAATCTTATGGTTGGCTATGTTATTATCAAGGATAGCAAATTTACCCTAAAGTTGAATAGTATTATTATAATTTATTTATTAATAAAATTAATTTTTTAATTTTAAATAGTAGATCCTACAATTTTACATAAAGGTGAGTTTTTAAATCTAATTGTAAAAATAATAAATAATGTTATGTCAATATTGATATGGTTCATTAATATTTCTATCAATTTAGAATCTATTTTATACCTTTTAAAAATATTAAAATTTAAATTAAACAATTTGTCTATAGTTTTTCTCTAAGTCTTATTGAGTATCTCCTCAAGGTCTGGCACTCCACCTAAGCCCGTAAAGTTTCATCTACATGTTTCTATCCAAAATTTAAGGCTCATTGACATATATAAATATAGATATTCCACCATTTAGAAAAATAAGTTGACAATATTTAATTTACAACATTTGGATGACCTCAAGTTGTGCGAAGTAAAATTTTTGAAACAATAAGAAACCAAAGGATATAGTCTTGCAACCAATTCAAAAACCAAAATAACACAAACTAAAACATAAAAATCATTGTACCTAAAATTTGGTCTCCAAATTAAATAGAAGGGAACTTGAGTTATAGGGTTGGAAAAAAAACACCAACTTAGTCTCGTCTCGACCACATTGCTCCCAGTCTTGATGTTAGGTTGCTTAATTTGCGCCTCCTTGCACCAAATGCGATGCACTCCAAGATTTCCACCAAAGATTGATTAGAAAATCAATATTTCCCAACGCTAGATGGTACTCTAATGGCCTAACTTTGATCCTAGAAAATCCCCAAATTAAACTATTTAATGGGTGATTTATTGCTCAACACATGAGTTATATGACAAAGCTAATTTCGGCCTTGAGAGAGGGATAGTAAAAAATCAGCAACTAGGAAAAAAAAGGAAAAAATAGCAGTTGAGAAGAAGAAGAAGGGTTTGCTGAAAAACACCTCATACTTAAAAACAAAATTAAAGTGGAGATGCCTCTTGAATTGTCTCAATTGCCCTTGTGAAAATTAAGTTATGAAATAAACAAGTAAGGATAAAATAGTCATGAGGATTTGAACTTATCCTAATTGCCATTTCATGGGACAACTTATGATGAATAACTTCCTCTCCAAGGTTGGCCACGCTAATGGTCCATTTAATTACCACTTTGCCGCTTAGATTTAATCTCATGCTTCAAAATAGTTAAACATTTGACCCAATTCCCATATAATTATATAAATTATTTTGTTGAGCAATAATGTTATATGACAGGTTATAAATATCAAATAAATTTATCTAGGATTAAATTTGTTATCTAATAACATTTATTCTAATACCATATGGCGACTAAAATAATTATAACACTTATAATTAATTTTATCGTCATATTTATATCTCTA
>JANSVA010384348.1:0-23234 GCA_025504915.1 Erythroxylum reticulatum | reverse complement strand
TTGAATGTGATATGTAATAGTTGTATTGGAATTCGAATGTGGTAGCTAACGGTATTAAATAGCTAAGGATAATGTAGCATAAGTTAAATAATCCGAGCTTGTGTGATTATTTCTTATATTGGTCCATTTTCCTCACTTGTAATATGGCTGTCCAAATAAACTTAGAGAGCTTGTTCTAGGTTTCTCAATAGTTAGGATTAATTAATGAGCTCTTTTTGATTAACTACAACCTAAGGAAAAACCAAAATTGATAGAACTAATTGTTAATGCATGATCAATAGTATAAAGAGAGGTAGGAAGACAATAACGCAATTACGTATGTGAAATTGTATGTAGGTGAAGATTAAACCAAAGAACTGAATTTCAATCCATTAATCGATTTTATCACTTTACTGTTGTTTAATTTTAATCGCTTTTATATATTCAGTTTTACTTGTTTTCTAATTTGTAGTGAACCAAACCCCTTATTTTACATATACGTACAATTTGGAAATAATTAGAATTAATCATTATGGGATGGACCTAGGCTTGTCATTACTATAGTTGTAGGTTTAGTTATTTTGTAAAGTGTTATGACATGCTACCAAGCTACCAAAATTATAAGAGGATAATCAAGAATGAAACTTATGATTCAATTAGTGTTGATCCTATCGATTCACAAAAACTGACTAGCATTTTCAACTAATTCTTAAGTGATCTATTGAATAATTGAGTTTCCACACAACATTTCTCTTATATGATTATCAATCTAAAATTTGCATGACTTATTAAGTTGCCAAATCTTATTGCCCAACCTAACCTAATTACTTTTGACTCACTATATCGATTTGTTTTTGAAGTATTAACATACCCAAATATCACCACACCAGAATATTGCATTGGATTCAACAATAATCAAGTCACACAGAAAAACTCAAGAACAAATCCTAATCTAGAAATTTAGAGTATCATAAACATGAATAAAATCTTCAAATTCAAGTTACACATTAAATTTATTAAAAATAATAAAATGAAAAAGATCTTGATTTTAAAATGAATCTAGAAATTTGGAAATTCACCATTGCTCTTCTTGATCCTCCCTGCTTGATCCAATTAGTAAGATGGTGATTTTTTGAGGTTTCTTGTTCTTTTATGGTAGTTAAGGGTCTTAGGGTTAATTATAGGGTTTATCGTTGTCATTTGGTTCCAAAAATGCTCCCAACTTCAAAGCAAATGATAAATCATGCATCTGTGAAGTGTCTCTTACATTTGTGACAGTAGAGAAAATCCTATTGTCATGATTGTAACATTGCGTGCGCAATTGTGACCAAGGAGGAAAACCTTTGGTCTTGATTGTGACATTGCACGTACGATCATCACGTTGCCATATAATTTGTGCACATTCCAACTTCTTTCATTCTTCACTTATCTGGTTTTCATCACTAACAAACATATCAAAAACCTGAAGAAACATAAGATTAAGATCCAAAATCATACTCTAAACCTCATAACTCTTAAAACATAAACAAACAATCATATTAACATAATAATAAGCCTAAACATGTAATAATCATCTAATAGACACCTATAAACACACTAAAACACTTATCAAAACATGGTGTAAACTACACCTATCAGTATAAAAGAGGAGGCAGTAAGCCAAAAAAGGAATTAAAATATTTTAAAAAAACCATGTTTGTGACCTATATTGGCAATTTTTGTTATAAAAATGAAGTCTAAGGAGTAATAAAGTAAAATAAGATTTTCATGGTCTTATATTGGTCGTATGTTGTTCAAGATTTTATAATTTTTGAAAATTAAAAGGAGAGCTATCTGGAAGGATCAAAAACTTGTCAATTAAATGAAAAGGATAAAAAAGATAAGGGAGAGATTGATTAAAATACAAATTAAATAAGTTGGTATTAAAAATTTAGCAACTCTAGATAAAAGTAAGAAGTTGGTCAAGATTCATCAAGAAATCAATTGGAACATCCCATCCATGGGGTACATACCCAAACTTATAGGAACATAACCTATGATAATGGTATGTTAGAGCAAAACAATTCTAACTTACACATGTCATCTATTAACATCATTTGAAAGTCAGCAAATTTTACAACCATTAATTGCATTACCCCACAAAATTTACACTATTTCCTTTAGACAAATATTTACATAACATCATACAGGTTCTAACAAAAGCAAAAAAATACAAGACACAACTCTTGGAACCAGCTGACAGACCTTTGAGCCATAATAAAATCCAAAGGGTTCTTTAGTTCTGTCTAAAGAACTAGGTCTCCTGTCTCTTACCTAAAAAACCACATTGCAATTTTTATGAGTTTTGAGAACTCAATGAGTGATCCATCATTGATGACTTCACCAGATCACATGCATATAATACATGTTTTACAGACACTCATTCAGATCATAAATACATTCCAGATGTTCACACAACATGGAATATCATAAGATCACACAGTTCACATTTCTAAGCATAGTAAATAAATCAAATCAATTCATCACCCATTCTTATAATGTCATACGTATGAGAATCTCATTCTTTCTTGTTGTTGTGACCGAGTGCCTATCACAAGCTTATACAAATATCGGCCCATAGGACTCAGTCAAATAGAATCACGGAGCATAGCTCTATGTACAAAATTAGAAATCACAGAGCAAAGCTCTACGTGGAAGTGCTTCATACTGGCAACTCAAGTCATAACGCGTTTATCTGAGCAGGCATTTTATGAAATGCAACAATCTCAGAATATCTCATATATCACAATCTTATACAAATGCTCAGACAAGATTTCACAATCATCGGACCTAAGTCCGGCATTCAACATTTGTTGAGAATCAAACTTCAAATTCATATCAAATCAAAACACTCCTAATACATGCCCAAGTATTAAACTCCTTGGACTTCAGGTCCGGAATCTAGAAACAATTTACAATCAGTTCAATAATATTAGAAGTTTAACAAATCAAATTAAATTCAAATCAAATCAATCCTAGGAAATCATCTAGGTTGACTCACAGTACGTTCCAAGAAGCTATTGCCTGGATGGTCCGGCAATGCCCGACTGGCATCCGATGTGCTCATCTATAACATACACAACACATTCACAAATATCACATTTTGCACAATTGAAAACATATTCCTTTATGCACATGTACTTAAATAAATAAAATATGCACAATGCATTGTTCAATGACAATTCTGGGTATCTTATTGTAATTTTTATCATCAAATTGATCAGATATCAAGCCCTCATTAATATTATTTGGTACTTATAATTTTTTCCAAAATAAAACAATGTGAAATCAATTTCATAACTTAATTGACCACTTCAGATTTTCTACCCACATGATTTCGGGTTAACTTTGTATAATTAATATGATAGGGTAAAAGACAGAATTAGGCAACACTTCCTTCTGGAAAGTTGTTCTACAGTGTCTTAAGTTTCTCTGGACTCTAAGATCATCCAATGTGATTTATTATTCAATGAGTTATGCACAAAAAACCATAGACTATGCACATTTGAACTTTTGGCTGGTACATGGTCATTACCTCTAATTGTACAACTCATATCTTTCAGTTCAGATATCCAAAAATTACAAAATTTATACCAATTTGAATCTAAGAGAATAAGATAAAAAATAATTATGTCTCTATTTTAATATGAATAAAAAATTAACTCATTGAGAAATCTACAACTCAATTTATAATAAGAAAACCGAAGCATGATCGTGAAATTTTCTAGTTCATAACATTCCAGCATATTTCCACACTTTCATCCCATCAATCACTTTCAAATCAATTTAGATAACTCTAACTTTTTATAGAGAGAAATAAAAATGTCTTAGGAATCCATTGGTCTAAGATTCAAGTTATTTGGAGTTCAGATGAAAAATTTATAGGCAAAAAACTGAGGGCTATTCAATGAAAAACTCTAGATTTTAACCCACACAAATAACCCATCACCTTTTCTCTCTCTAGCACGCCAACTTCATCTTCTTCACGAAACCTGGATCACCGAACTGCACTTCTCCTCTTCTTCTTTCTTTCTTTTTTTTTTCTTTTGCTTCCTTCCTACATCACAGCTAATACATCAGCTACATAAATCACTTTGTTTTCTACTTCCATCACAATTAACCCCAACACAAGTAAATCCAAAAATCCAAAATTCTATACATACATAACAAACATTGTATTATTCACATTAGCATATTCCATTTTCTGTAGCTTTCTTTTTTTTCAATCACAACAACCTACGTTTTCTATCATTTTCCTCCTTAAAACACCACACCTCATTATACTCAATGTTTTCTTAAACTTTAACTTCATATAAATCCATTCCTAAGATTTCCCAAATATTAACACATATATCACAGAAACAGAGCATGTTCATCAACTGCACTTTGCTTTTTTTTTTTTCATTTTCTCCGTACTAAAAACAACCCTTCTAACTTTTTAATCATACATTTCTAACTTCAAATCACTCTCTAAATAACTCAGAATCACATTTACACTTCAACAACCATATATCTGAAGTCCCATATATTCCTTCTCTCTCTCTACTGCGTTTTCATGCTTACTACACTTTTTTCATTTTTTTGACCTTTTACACTCTTCCTAAACACAGTTTATAGATTCTACTAGCTCAAAATTCACCTCAACACTACCTTATAGCATATTGTTCCACAAACATCCAAAAACAATGTATCCATAATTTTACAAATCTTTCATTTAGTTCATTCAGTACCGAAACTACACTTCTCAAACCTCTCATACACATATTCATTTACACATGGGAAACAACATTAAAATCACTTACTTGAGTCAACAGTTCCTCTAACACTAAAAAGGGATATTAACAACACAAAAGTATAGTAAGTTGCTATTCGGTGATGAAGAATAGGAAAGAATTGCGGTGTTGAGTGTGTGAAGAACAGAAGCTATAGTGAGTTCTTCCTAACTAAAACATAATAATATATGGGTTCATTGCTTGTCCTTCACGTGTGCTATTTGTCTCCACTGATTCACCATTTGTCATAGTAGCAATTTGCCATTTGTCACATATGTATTATTGCCACAAGTCACCACATATACAAATCATTTGTCATCAAAATATCCAAAATGTACAAAAATTGCCAAATCACATTTAACACACTCCAATTTAATCCACAATTTCAATTTATAAACCAATTTACCCATAAATGCCAATGAATGCATATACAATCATATAAACGTGAAAAATAAATGTGTATGTCACAATTAACTTATGCATGACGTGCTTTGTCCTAATTTCACATAAATTTATCATAATTTACTATTCTAGCCTTAATATGGGTAACAGGATGTTACATCAATATTTCAATATTTTTTAGAATAATTTCTTATTTTTTATGTTCTTTCTTATTTATTATGTTTTTATTTATTTAATTATAAAATAAATTAGGATTTAGATCTATATTGGATGAACCCTAGACTTGATGTTTTAAGTTGATTCTTTGATTTACTAAAGGATTCTAATTTTCCTAAAAATTATTCATGTTTGCTTATTGTGTTGGATTTAAGTAGCACAAAATATTCATTATCAGATTTCATATAGATGGATTAAGAAATAAAATATCTGATTAGATTAAATTATAGATAGTGAGAGTTACATGGAATCCTAAAGATAGGACTAAACTTAAGAATATGGATTTCATCTCTTGAGAAAGAATATAGTTTTTTTCTTTAAAATTCCTGCAAATCTAAGAAACTAGGGTTAATTATTAAATAAAGATAAGTTAAAGCATAAGAAAGGATATAGGGGATTTTACATCTATATCTTCATTTTTAACTAGTTTTTTTATTCTAATCTGTCTCTTTGATTGTGTTGGACCCCAAAATTTTTCTTTATTTTATTATTTATTTCTTAGAATTTAGCATATTAATTTAACAAGCTTAAGTAGAAATTAGAAATTAGAATCTAGAAGAGAAATGTTAGAATTAGGATAGCATAATATGGTGTTAAATGGATTAAAGGAGTTAAAGACATAAAAGGCAAAAGAAGGGGCAAAATGGGCATTACATTAAGTGAAGCGCAAAATTGGAAGAACAAGACTAATGAGGGGTATAATTGGAAGGGCAAGAAAATGTGTCTTGAATTAGAAGAAGAGGAAGAAATTGTGGAGAGAAGGAAAGAGAGGAGGGAAAAACGTAGAGAAGAAAGAAGAAGAGAAGATTGTGGGAGATGGAAGAAGAAAAAGAAGAGAAATTAACTTGTTCTAGGTAAGTTCTATGATCTTTTTCTTCTTATTTGGATAGAAAAATAAAGGGATTAGAGAGACAAATGGGTTTGTGTAAGAAGAAAGAAGAGAAACCCTAGATGAATATTGTAGATTTTCAACTAGGTTTTGAGTTTACTAACCTAGATGAACTATGGGTAGGTTGAGTTTAAGCTTGATTTTGCTTTTGATTATTGAAGTTTTATGAATTTCCATTTAAATGTTAATTGAATGAGTTTTTGGTTTGTTTTAGGAAACTAATAAAATCTCACTCAAGAACAAAAGGAAGGGCATAATTGAACTTGGATTTCCAAGCAAATTAGGTGGGTAATCTTTTTATGATTATCGTGATAATAAGTCAATTCTTGTTTTTTTGAGTGTTTAAATTGCTTGAATTGAATTTTTGTGAAATGCATGATGATTTATTACTATGATTATGCATTAAATGATGTTATAAAATTTTGTACGGATCAAAAGAGGAAAAAAAGTAAGAAGCATGAAATTATGATTCTATGATGAAATGCATTTGAGCATAGAAATTTGCTTATGAATGGGCAAGAGAGGAACCACTCCATTTTTCACTTGCATGTTGACTAAATCCTTCTCCCGACTACCTGCTTGTGGCCTACGAGATTTGAAATCATACTCATTTCGTTCACGGTGTAAACATCAGTTTCTCCATTTCATTTCATGGAACCCTCGAGCCATTTGTTTGGGCATTGCATTTCAATTTGTGAGCATGATTCATAGCTGGAGTGTTATATGAAGATTATATTTTCTATGAAATAATTTATGTGATAATATTTTGGACTATGGAATTTTGAGCTACAATTGTGAATACTTGATTTTTGATTGGAATAATCTATATACATACATATATAGAAGTATATATATATGTGTATGCTTGACATGTGGCTTGTTATCACTAGCTATAAATGTATTAGCCACTAAGCTTCATAACTTAACCTATTATTTTTCCCACTCCTTAACTGCAGAACGAGAAAATCGTTGATCCTTGCAAAGGCTTTGGCATATTGCAAGATAGTAACTTTTGTAATTAAGTTAGTGACTATTTTGGATAGTTTTATAAGCATATCAACATGAACATTCATTGTATTTTGTATTTTTATTAATCCAATGGTGTGGCTTTTGATATGCAACTAAAGCTGTTTGAACATTTTGATTTAGTAATGAAATTTGGATTTGATGAAGATCTTTGGTGTATGTTCATATTAATTTTTGGTTGACTTATTATTATTGTGGTTAGAAATAGAAGTGTATGATAGAGTTGGAATTAAATTTTTGCGTATGTAAGTTTTGTTCTTAGATGATGGCTATCTGGGATGTCTAAGGGTTTCGCCACAGTGAGGTTTAGAGTTCACCGTGGCAATCCTTTCCTAAAGGATGTTTTTATGTTGAATTTTGTGACTTTGCTGCGGCGAAGTCAGACTTTTACCGTGACGTGTTTTTCCTTAAGGGTTTTCTCGCTGAACCTCAGGACTTCATTGCGGCGAACTTTTCCTAAGAGGTGCATTTAACAAATCATGTGGTTTTACCGCAGCGAGGCCAGACTTTTTTCGGGCCATTTTATTCCGAAGAGGTACTTGGTTTTGATATGAGGACTTTGTCGTAATAAGACCAAGCTTTCGTCATGACATATTTTTCCTAAAGGGTGCGGATTGCATAACCTTGGGACTTCGCCGCAGCAAAGCCAGATGTTCGCCACAACGAATTTTTCTCGAAGGGTCTTCAAAAATGATTCTTGTAGTTAGCCTTGTCGAGCATCTAGTTTGCTGCGATGAACCTGCCGCTGCTGCCTTTGAAATTTTCTAATAAATTGAATGTTTTCTACTTTTCTCTTATATGATCCTTACCCGATCGCCCCAAATGGTCACCTTGTGATGTAAATTATTTTTATGTGTGACAAATTTTTTACATTATTGAATTGATTGATTGGATTAAGTGACATGCATATCATGCATACAAGTAGGAAATAAGATTAAATGAAACGTAAGCTAGTTGTTAGTGTTTTAACTGAAGGAGTAAGATGCCACCTCGTAAGAGAATACGAGGAGTTTTGCAAGGAACAATTGCACCTGACTCTCTACCAAGAGGGAGGGTACTGATGAGTCTAGAGCCATAGGAAATGTTGAGGCTTTAGTAGGGCAAGGTAGTGAGCCCTCTCGATTGTAAACACATGAGGAACCTCTCCCACAGGAGCAAATACCCTAAGACCTAAGACTTTTCTAAGTCTTTTCTTAAGATTTTATCCAAGTAATAGGCCAGATGTCGCAACCTTTTACTCCGATCCTAGCTAAAATGGGAAAGCAATTTGATAAGCTTAGGAAGTATAAAGTAGTAGATTTTTATGGAACAAAAGATTAGGAAGAAGCTGAGACATAGATGAGGAAGACGGAATGGGTATTAGAGCAAATAGACTATGAGGATGATGAAAAGGTTGAGTATGCTGTGAGCTTGTTATAGGGGGATGTGCTGCATTAGTGGAAAAGTGTGCTAGGGACCCAGAGTAAGCCTCCAGTGCTAGTGTGGAAAGACTTCCTAGCTGCCTATAAGGAGAAGTATTTGTCTGAGGTGTATATTCAGTAGAAGCAAAGAGAGTTTTTAAGCCTCACCCAGAGGGAGATGACAATGAGTGAATATGAGCGTAGATTTACGCAGTTGAGTTAATGATGAGTGAAGTGGGTAGGTGTCGATGGTTAAGGTTTGAAGGGGGACTGCATTTGTCCATTAGAGAGAAAGTGGTGGCATAGAATTTCTATGATTTCCAACAGTTGGTTAAAGTGGCGCTAAGAGTGAAGAATGTGGAGAACATAAAGAGTGCAGTGAACAGAAAAAGAAAAGGGAGAGAACAGTTCAAGAGGGGAGGTGGTGCTCCTATGTGAGAGAGGAGTGCCAAGATATTCCCTGTGTAGTCTAAGGAGAGCAGCAGTGGTGTAAGCAGGTCTAGACAGATGAGAATTGTTTCTCATCAAGCCTCAATGGTAGGAGGTAGTAGTAGGAGAGAAGGGGATAAGTCATCCATCCCTAAATGTGATCATTGTGGCAAGCTGCATAAAAGGGAGTGTTATCGGCTAACTAGAGCGTGCTTTAACTGTGGGAGAGAGGACATATGGATAGAGAGTGCCCACAATATACAAGACAGGGAAATCAAATGCAAGCTTCAAAGAGGGCTGAGACTGTAGGAGCTAGAACTGTAACAGAAGTGGGAAGTTCTGAGGTAACTAAGAAAGTGAATCCTCTAGGCAGATAGAGGGGGCAAGCACTGGCTAGGGAGTTTGCAATGACGAGGGAGGACGTAGAAATAGCTCTAGAAGTTATAACTGGTACGGTTAAATTATTTGGTACTGATATTGTTGTTTTGATTGATCCGAGGCCTACCCATTCCTTTGTTTCATCGAGTAGAACTGTGCATGGTAGAAATTTGAGCCCATTGGATACTCCTTTGAGGGTTGTACTATAATTGGCCAGTATATTATTATTAGTCAAGTTTATTGAGATTATGAAATATTTATTGATGGAGAACAATTAGTAGTGGATTTAATCTCGTTGAAGAAGGGGGGACTAGATGTGATATTGGGCATGGATACGTTAGAAAAGTATAATGCCAATTTAGATTGCAAACAAAAGACAGTGGAGTTTGAGTTGGACAATGGTAGAAGGGTGGTGATTATAGAGGATAGGAAAGCAAGTCAGCCTGGAATTATTTCATCTCTGACAGTAGAGAAAATAATGAGGAAAGGATATGAAGCATTCTTGACTTATGTGTGGTAAACACAAAGGTTGATGGAGGGAAATTAGAAGAAATTCATGTGGTCATAGAAGTTATTTTTCTAGAGGAATTATCAGGACATACTACCACTTAGGGGAATTGAATTTCCCATAGAGCTTCTTTTAGGTACTGCACCAATATCAATTTTTCCTTACATAATGGCTCCATTCAAATTGAAGGAGCTAAAAGAGCAATTAGAAGAGTTATTGCAGAAAGGGTATATTAGGCCTAGCTTTTCAACTTGGGGAGCACTAATTCTTTTAGTGAAAAAGAAAGATGGATCGTTAAGAATGTGTATGGACTATAGGAAGCTTAATCATGTCACTATCAAGAATAGATATCTACTCCCATGCATAGATGATTTGTTTGATCAATTGCAAGGGGCAAGGATCTTCTCCAAGATCTACTTAAGATCAGGTTATCACCAGTTTAGGATAAAGGAGTTTGATGTGTCAAAGACTACCTTTAGAACACGATATGGGCATTTTGAGTTCTTAGTCATGCCTTTTGGATTAATAAATGCACTTGTAGCTTTCATGGACTTAATGAATAGAGTCTTTAAGCCTTTCTTAGATCAATTTATCATTGTCTTTATTGATGATATATTAGTTTATTCGAAGAGTGATAAGGAGCATGAGGAACATTTACAAATTGCTTTGGAGAAATTAACGAAGGAAGAGTTGTATTCCAAATTCGATAAATGTGAATTTTGGATAAGGGAAGTGGTGTTCTTTGGACATGTAATTTTGGAAAAAGGAGTGCATATGGTTCGGAGAAAAATAAAAGATGTGGTGAAATGGGAAGCACCTAAGAATATAGCAGAAGTAAGGAGTTTTTTGGTTTTAGTTGGCTATTACAGAAGATTTGTAGAGGGCTTTTCCATTATAGCAGGCCCACTCACCAAATTGACAAGGAAGAATCAGAAATTTATGTAGACAGAAGAATGTCAGAAGAGCTTTGAGGAATTGAAGAATAGGCTCACAACTGCATCAATTTTGAATTTGCCTTTTGGTAGTGATGGATATATAATGTATGGTGGCACTTCGAGGAAGGGATTGTCCTATGTGCTGATGCAAGGTGATAAGGTGATTGCTTATGCTTCTAGGCAATTAAAGCCTTATGAGATGAATTATCCTACGCATGATTTGGAGTTTCCTACCATAATTTTTGTGTTGAAAATATGGAGACATTACTTATATGGAGTCACCACTAGGTTATTTATAGACCATAAGAATATTAAGTATTTGATAGGCCAAAAGGAGTTAAATTTAAGGAAAAGAAGGTGGTTAGGGCTATTGAAAGATTATGACTTGATGATAGATTACTAGCCTACAAAAGCTAATGTAGTAGCAGATGCATTGAGTAGAAAATCGAATATGGCACATGTGGAGATAATATATTTACCTTTATTTAATGAGTTAGCCAAAATTAAAGTGACATTGAGATAAGCTGAATCTGATTGTATATTAGCTAATTTTAGAATAAGACCATTATTGAATGAAAAGATTAAGGAATTGTAAGAACAAGATGATTACTTTAGCAGGCTCAGAAAAGAGATTAAAAATGGTAAAATTTTTGAAATAGAGATAAGAGAAGATGGATTGATGGCGGTAGGTAACCGATTGTGTATCTTAGACATATAAGAGTTGAAAGATGAAATTCTGGATGAGGCACACAATACTCCCTATGCGATGCACTCAGGAAGTATGAAAATATATAGAGATTTGAAAGAGAACTTTTGACGGAGAGGAATGAAGAAAGATGCTGCAGAGTTGTTAGTAGATGCTTAGTGTGCCAGCAAATTAAAGTAGAACTTTAAGTGCCTAGCGGTAAGCTTAAACCTTTTCCATTCCTGAATGAAAATGGGAGAAGATTATAATGGATTTCATGATGGGATTGCCAAGGACTAGCAGGAAGCATGACACAATATAGGTGATTATTGATAGGCTAACAAAGTCAGCCCATTTTTTGGAAATTAGAGAAATAGATTCTATGAATGTATTGGCCAATAAATACATAGATGAAATAATTAGACTTCATGGGATTCCAAGTTCTATAGTCTTAGATAGAGATCCTAGATTCACCTCTAAATCTTGGGAAAGCCTACAAGAGGCTTTAGGAACTAAGTTACATTTTAGCACAGCTTTCCTTCAACAGATTGATGGACAATCAGAGAGAACAATACGAACTTTAAAGGAAATATTAAAAGTTTGTGTTATGGATTTCAAAAACTAATGGGATGATCATCTGCCTTTAATCAAATTTGCTTATAATAATTCCTACCACTCAGGATTTCAAATGGAACCTTTTGAGGCTTTATATGGTAATAGGTGTAGAACTCCTATTTGTTAGGATAAGGAAGGTGAAAGGAGATTTTTAGGGCCTGAGTTGGTACAAATTACAGTTAACAAGATTAAATTGGTGAAGAAAAGACTCAAAGCAACTCAAGATAGAATGAAGAGCTATATGGATGCGTATGGAAGGGAGATAGAATTTAAAGTTAGAGATAAAGTATTTCTTAGAGCCTTTCTATGGAAAGGAGTTTTGAGATTTGGTAAGAAGGCAAGTTCAGCCTGAGATGCATAGGCCCTTATGAGATCATTGAGAAGATTAGGCCTTTAGCCTACAAATTAGCTTTGCCACTAGAATTGTCTAAGATTCACAATGTCTTTCATTTATCAATGTTAAGAAAATACCGATTGGATCCTTCACATATAGTCCAACCTTCAGAGGTTCAATTGAGAGAGGATTTGACTCATAAAGAGCAACTGGTAGAGATTCTGGATTCAAAGGAAAAGGTCTTGAGGAATAAGACTATGAAGTTGGTTAAAATCTTATGGAAGAATCATGCAAGAGAGGAGGCAACATGGGAGCCTTTGGAAGCCATGAAGGAGAAGTATTCACACTTTTTTGTAAACATATGTAAGAATTTCGAGGATGAAATTCTTTAAGGGGAGAGAATTGTTGGACTCTAAAATTTTTCTTTATTTTATTATTTATTTTCTTAGAATTTAGCCTATTAATTTAGCAAGCATAAGTAGAAATTAGAAATTAGAATCTAGAAAAGAAGTGTTAAACGAGATAGAGACATAAAAGACAAAAGAAGCGGCAAAATGGGCAGTACATTAAGTGAAGGGCAAAATTGGGAGATCAAGACTAATGAGGGGTATAATTGGAAGGATAAGAAAATGCTTCTGGAATTAGACGAAGAGGAAGAAATCGTGGAAAGAAGAAAAGAGAGGAGAGAAAAATGTAGAGAAGAAAGAAGAAGAGAGGATCATGGGAGAAGAAAGGAAGAAGAAGAATAAGAGAAATCAACTTGTTCTAGGTAAGTTCTAACATCCTTTCTTCTTATTTGGATCGAAAAAACAAAGGGATTAGAGAGAGAAATGGGTTTGTCTAAGAAGAAAGAAGAGAAACCCTAGATGGATATTATAGATTTTTAACTAGGTTTTGAGTTTACTAACCTAGACAAACTATGGGTAGGTTAAGTTTAAGCTTAAATTTGCTTTTGATTATTTAAATTTTATGAATTTCCATTTGAATGTGGGTTGAATGAGATTTTGGTTTGTTTTAGAAAACCAATAAAATCTCACTCAAGAACAAGAGGAAAGGCACAATTGAACTTGGATTTCCAAGCAAATTAGGTGGGTAATATTTATCGTTATCGTGACAATTAGTCAATTCTTGTTTGCTTGAGTTTTTAAATTGGTTCAATTGAATTGTTGTGATTGTTATAAAATGCATGATGATTTATTACCATGATCATGCATTAGATGATGTTATGACATTTTGTATGGATTAAAAGAGGAAAAAGCATAAAAAGCATGAAAAAATGATTCTATAATGAAATGGATCCGAGCATAAGAATTTGCTTGTGATTGGGAAAGAGAAGAACAATTTCATTCGTCACGTGTAAATTGACTAAAGCCTTCTCCCAGCTGCCCGCTTTTGGCCTATGACACCTTAAGAATCGAACTCGTTTTGTTCATGGTGTAAACTTTAGTTTCTCCACTTCGTTTCATATGACCCTCGAGCCATTTATTTATGCATTGCATTTCAATTTGTGATCATAATGGATAGCTTGAGTGTTATATAATGATTATATTTTCCATTAAATAATTTATGTGATAATATTTTGAACTATGGAACTTTAATCCAGAATTGTGAACACTTGATTTTTGATTGGAATAATATATATACATATATATAGATGTATATATATATGTGTGTATGCTTGACATATGGTTCGTTATCATTAGCTATAAACGTATTAGCCACTGAGCTTTGTATTTCAACCCATTATTTTTCCCACTCCTTAGGTGCAGAACAAGAAAATCATTGATCCTTGCAAAGGCTTTAGCATACTACAAGATAGTAACTTTTGTAATTAATTTAGTGACTATTTTGGATAGCTTTATAATCATATTAGTATGAACATTCATTGTATTTTGTATTTTGTATTAAGCCAATGGTGTGGTTTTTGATATATAACTAAAGTTGTTTGAATACTTTGATTTAGTAATGAAATTTGGAATTGATGAAGATCTTTAGTGTATGTTTACATCATCTTTTGCTTGAGTTGTTATTGTTGTGGTTAGAAATGGAAGTGTATGATAGAATTGGAATTAAGGTTATATATGTGTATGTTTTGTTATTGGATGTTGGTTGCCTGAGGGTTTTGCCACAGCAAGGTTCAGAGTTTGCCGTAGCGAACCTTTCCTAAAGGGTATTTTTATATTAATTTTTGTGGCTTCACCGTAGCAAAGTCAGACTGTCGTCGCGGCATGTTTTTCTAAAAGGGTCGTTTTCTCACTAAAACTCAAGAGTTCACCACCGTAAACTTTTCCCGATAGGTGCATTTGAGAAATCTTGTGGTTTCTCTGCGGCGAGGCCAGACTTTCGTCACAGTACATTCTTCCCGAGAGGTACTTGCTTTTGATCTTGGGACTTCACTGCGGTGTGGCCAAGCTTTCGTCACAGCATGTTTTTCCTTAAGGGTGAGGATTACACAACCTTGGGGAACTTTTCCTGAATGGTCTTTGAAAATGGTTCCAATAGTTTGCTGCGGCAAACCTGCCACTGCTGCCTTTGAAATTTTCTTATAAATTAAATGTTTTCGACTTTTCTCTCGTATTATCCTCACCCGATTGCCCCAACTAGTCACCTTGGGATTAGTCACGAGACCTAGGCCCAACAAATTATTTGTTTCCTGTTATTTTAATTTATTTTATTTTCCTTTTAATTTCAATCTTTCATTTCACTAGATTAGATAATAGAAAGGTGGTTAGTGCTAGTGGTTATAGTTTGTACAAGAATGAGACTTTAGGTGCACTTACCTTATGGTTTCTTTTAGTATTGTTTGATGTTTTGAATATAATATTACAATCAATCTTTTAGTTCCATTTTTCAGAACTAGAATATTAGGGAAGCCTCATTTTTATTAATCGAATCATTTCCCCCTTCTTTTTACATTATTTATTTAAAGAAAAAAATCTTATTCTTACATTTTTGGCTTTATTTTATTATTTAGCTACTTAATACTATAGCTACCAAAAATAGTGGCAAGATAGGAAGGTGAATTTACTATAGGAGATTAAGTTATGTTGTCACTTATAAGGGCATTTAAAGCTTGGAACAATCAGTTTGACAATATGTATTAGGAATCTCAACTACAACTGGTGATGCATTGTGATATGTGTGGTTATGAACATTTCAATCCTGAATGTTAAGAACCTTACAACATATGGCAACCAACTGAGTAAGTTAATGTTATAGAGTTGCCCTCAAATTAATTGCTATAGTAACACTTATAAATTAAGGTGAAGAGACCATTCTACCTTTTTATGGAACAATCATACTCCATCTAGATTTTAGGAACAAGATTAGTAAGAATGGAAGCGCAGTCTCAAGGAAATCATAAAGAGATTTATTACTACCTCTGAGGCTTGCTTCCAAAGTATTGAAGAGTATCCTTAAAATGAACAAGCATCCCCTAACAATTTGAAAATTCATATTCAATAATGTACTAAGCTTGTATCTGAAAGGAAGCTAGATAATTTACCTAGTAATAACCAAACAAGAGGGTACAAGTGAATTCAATGAATTTGAGGAGTGGAAAGGAACTAAAAGTCAAATAAAAAAGGTTTTGTACAATAAAATAAGGATGACGAGAAGAAGGAAGTAACTTTTGAATTATAGAAATCCATGAAACATTTACTTCGTAAAAACAAAGCTTATTTCTGTATAAAATTGATTGATATTTATATTTCTTATGTTTCATAAGAAATAGTCATATAAGACATACTGGAGAATTATATCATAAAAGTAGATGAAGGGGATATGGATCTCATAATCCAAATGGAATATGAGAAAACTAAAAAGCTCTCGATTGCAAAAGAGGTTGAAAGAAAGTCGTTGATTATAGATCTAAAATCTGTGAAATACTTGTGTAAAAATCTCAACTAAATGAATTATTAACTATTGGGAGGTTACTCAATATTTTTTATTTTAATTTAGTGAATTTTAGGACCTTTACAAGTTTTTTTAGTTTGTTTTCACAATTTAGACTAATGATTTTAAGTTTATTTTGGTGTTCTTTCACTATTGGATGATAATTCTACTTAACATGAGACTAGATGGAATTATGTAAGCTATATAGTAAACAGTACCTCGAAGTTCTAGAGTAGAGAATATATTTTGTCAACCTAGGACAAATACTAATAACATTGGCCAAGGTCGATGATCATTTATTATGAAGGGAGTAGTAGTTATCCTTACCTCCTGTCTATTTTTTCTTTGCTTTTCTTTATTTTTGTACATATTGCTTACATTGAGGAAAAAATAAAGATTAAATGTATAGAGGGAACTATGCCTATAAAAATTTTTATAGTTAGCTTATTAGGAAAATTTCTGCGAATTTTTTTAGAATATTAATGAAGATGATTCATTATAAGTTTTGTTGTTATTGTGATTTGATTTGTTTAGGCAAATAGTTATAAACTTTAATGATTAAGTTAATTTCAATTTACTTCGTTAATTCTAAAAATGGACACTTGATTTGAACTATGAGACTTTTTCTACAATTTATATCTATAATTAAGATAGAAGTTAAAATTTTTAAACATTTTCATTATCTCACATAAAAGAGGGAAAAAAAGTATGAATAGGTGAGAATAAAATAAATATACTTAGATATATTAAAGCCAAGTGAAAAGGATGAAGTATTTGAGTAATTGGGTGCATTTATGACAAGATGTTTCCTCTCACATTAAATGACTTCAAACAATCTTCTAAATATTCTTATGTTAATTTTAAAGTTATCCTTTTTATTATAAGGGTTACGAACATGTTTGAAAGTATAAGCATCTTTATCATGAATGTTTACTTTATGCATTAAATTCAATTGTATGGATTGAGTTAAAGATTGAAGGATTATGGAGTTAAACTGAATTTACTGATGACTTTATGTAAATAAATAAATGCCTAAAATTTGATAAACTTTGCAATTAGATGAATAATGGAGAATCCTAATTAGTGTGATTGGTTAGTTAAATTCTTTCCTTAAATCTCCACTTATTTAAGTTATCAGTAATGAGATTTATATGGTTGAGGACAAGCAAATGCTTGTGGGGAATTTGATAAGTGCTAATTACTTTATGATTTTATTAAGATTTCGAGAGCAATTAACTTGTTTTTTTAATAAATGCTATAGGAGTTGGAACCTATTTTAGTTTATATTTTATTTAAAAGATGTGTTTTATCTGTCAAATAAGGAGTGAATCCAACTTAAAGTTCTGATACAATGCTGAACACAAGTTAAGCATAGCCTCATGTTTAATAACACGATGCAAATATAGGAGTATCTTGTAGCCTATATATCTTACTAGTGCATTATGCCTCTTTTATAACTTAGCACTTGAAGAAACATGACTTAAACACTAACTAAACATGTCCTTAATCACCTTATATTCCTCTAGTGAATTTTTCTTCTCTAGAAACTTTCTATATGAAGGAACATTCTTTAAATATGGTCTCTTATTTACTAGCATGACATTAATAAAGTCTCATGTATATCGCCTCTAAACTTGTATTCACCTAGTGAAATCTCAAATGTGAGAGATGCATTAAGTCAACATAAGCCTAATATAAACCTATATTTGTTGGTGATGTTTTTTTATAAAAAAGAAGTCCAGGGAATAATGAAGTAATACGAGGCATGTATATTTTGTCTTAGTCAAAAGTGTTGACGTTTATCAAATTCAAATCAGATCGATAAAGTGAAAAAAGGTGAGACGTTTAGAAGGAATATAAACAAGTCAAAAGAGGGAGAGAGGGTGAAACTTTTAAGGAGAGATCAAAAAGCTTAAATGTAAGAATTCTTATTCATATTAACATTTATCAAAAAATTTTAAAGAAAAGCAAGAATTCTATGAAGATTTAACCAGAATATCAAGAATATAAAGATTTCAAGATCCATGCAATTAATTTCTTATTTTTTGTTTCCGTTTTTTCTTAAAAGTAAATAAATCTCTAAAAGTTGGAGCTTATACAAAATTCAAGAAACTACAATGTTTGATATATCCTACAATGGTAATTTCTGTAAGTTTAGTTTGTTGGGAAACCGAGTTGAGATTCGATCGTAATCGTAGTGGAATAATCTTAGAGCTTTTTCATGACTTTTATTTTTCCAAAATCCAAGATCTATTTAATTATATAAAATGATCATCACAAATCATAATCAAGTGAAAATTTAATTCATATCTTATTCCAAAACTTGATATTTATCTTGTTGTATCCCTCGAACCGTTTCTGAAACCAATCTGTCTCAACCACTGTAACCACACAAGTTTTTGGCCTCTAACAGTATCCACAGAATAGGTTGAGAGAACTAGGTAACTCTCACAGAGAGGGTTAAGCAAGAAGTGTTAGCTCCATAGAGCTTAAGCGTATTTATAATAAACTTTGGACATTTTAGTAATTTAATTGAGATTAAATTCTAATTTCAATTAAACTTTAATTAGAATTACAAATAATTCTAATTAAATAACAATTATGCCCATATAAGATTCAATATCTCATATTGATCCTTATTTTTTAAATGTCTCATATTTAATTACAAAGTTACTCAAACTTTACAATCAAGTCCAACTTGATTAAATTAACTTTACTCTCTTCAACCCATTCTATATATGAGACCTATTAGGTTCGTAAATATGTTGGAAATGATTATAAAATCTATTTTTAATTTATAATTAAAATTAGATAAATTAAAACTCCTTTTAATTTCTCTTTAATTATTCAATTAAATAATTTATAATCATAGATCAAGATTGGCATCTACCAAATCGTCATGACGACCTAAATATTTATGAATGTCAAAGTGGTTTTGAATAACCTTTCTGTGCATAATTTTTCCATATAATTCAATCATTTCATCATATAATCTTCTGATTGGACATAGAATATAGAATTAAGGTTTACTCTATTTTGAGTCTAATCATATTAGTTCTCTGCCATTAGCTATCGATTCAATCAATGACATTTGTAAACTATTTACAAAGCATCATTTCCCCTTAGCCAAGGATTTCTTAAATTGTTAAGTCATTAAATTGCACTTATTTTGGACGTAATTATTGTTAAGGTGCGGAAATTATAATCCGAAATTAGTGGAATCGTTTTATAATTGTTTACAGATGGTTTTCAACACCTTAGGGACGAAATAGGATCAAAAAGATGCAAAAGAAGGAAGAAAATATAAAATTCCTAATTTGACAGCAATTCTGTGACTAAGCATGGGCACGCCTAAGGATGAAATAAATCTGTAGATCATTTTTAAAAAGTCAAAGTCGATATTCTCACAATCATTGAAGATTATATTGAAATATTTCAAGGGGATTGACTACCTAAAATTAGGGGATACAGTATCGGAAGAGAATCAAGAGAAGATAACGAAAAAAAGCATAAAAGGAAAGAGGATGGGGGATTCACGTAAGTTGTAGCTTAGGTTTAAAATAGAATTCTCGTTTCTGCACTTTTCTAGTTTTCTTGTTTTTACGTTTCTGCATTTTTCAATTAGGATTTTCTTTTCTTTCATTAAAGAACTAGGGATGGAGACTTATTGCCTTGTTATTTCCTTTGTTTTTAATTCAATTATGAGTAGCTAATTTTCTTATCTTTGTTGAAGGAATCCATGTTACATATTGTTATGCGGAGATGATTCGGATACTTTTCACATTGTTAGTAAACATTGGATATCTTCATATCTATTCTTTTTAATTGGATTCATTGGTTTCTAGGTACGTAACTAGAGATTAATTGATTCAATCGCTAGATTAACAGAATATGACGTTCAGTTTTGGTAATCATAAGTAGCAATTAGAATTAACTTCTCTACGTTAGAGTTGGAAAATTCTAAGAAGATATTCGCTTGATTAATTGCATGTTGTACATGTTTTTCCCTTGCTCATTGGTTCTTGATTCTTAATGTTATTATTCAATTATACCTACGATCGTATCTAGGTTATTGTTTAATAAGAATGCTAGGATACATGTTTCTAGTCATTACACTTAAGAGAAACTTCCCCTAATGAATGTTTATTAATGATTGTAATTTTATGTCGAGGATCCATAATAGCACGATAACATCGGTGACCCGAAACCAAGGTATTTTTTAATTGATTTTTCAGATTTAATTATTGCTTTCGATTTGTGATTTTTTTATTGATTTTCTGATATTGCCGTGTTTGGACAAACCCCCCTTTTTATTTTTGTTATTTGTCGCTAACTCTACCGTAAAAAATTCCTCGTGGGAAAGATATCCGCTTACCGTTACTACATTAATTTGTTCTAACAAAAGTGATTTATTTTATATTATGTTGCAGGTGACAGCATCACCAAATTTTGGCACCATTTCTGGGGAATTTCTTAACAGTTTTTGTTAGTGATGTTTTTGTTTTTGATTTCATTGCGCTTGGTTACCTTGTCTTCTGTTTGTTTTAGTTTCATAGCTCTTTCTAATTTTTTGATCTTTTAGTGGCATCACTCACTATCTGTATGCTTTTAATTCTGATTATTCGTATTCTCCTTATTATGATAATGAGTTTCTGTCTGTTGCGACTTCCAGGTTTGACCATCAAGTGGCGGATTTCACACCCTTAGCCGTGCAAGTACCGAGGGATGACGAGCAAGCTAAGGTATGTGAAGTTTGCTCATTTTTAGGTTATTCTTTTTGTACATATTCCTTTTTACAGGATAAAAAGTACGGATTCACTTCTCCACCGAGTTACTATAAAGAACAGTCCTACTTCGATCCTCCACCTCCACCTCCACCTCCATCGTCGCCACCACAAGCTAATGAGATATCTTTAGAGGAGATCATAATGACTTTGGAGATGAGCACTTTTCAATTCCAGCAGTTTAGATAACCGTATGTGCCTCAACAAAATCCAAATATGACATCAAATGCCAAAGGTAAGTCTTCTATGGAAGATATGTTGCAAACTTTGACTGCTAACACTTTGACGTTTCAGCGGAATACTGAAGCAAGTATCCAAAATTTGGAAAATCAAAAAAGGAGTTTGGAAAACTAGCTAAGTCAAATTGAAGCTACCGTTAATCAATTGGAGGCACAAAGTTTTGAAAATTTTCCAGCACAATCGGAAATCAATCCCAAAGATTTTCCAAATCGATTTTTCACAGTAAAGATGGTAGAATAAGAAAAGTTAGAAGAGGAAGAAAGTATAGTTCAAGAAAGGATGCAGGATGTGCATCCTCCTAAGGTAAGTGATGCATTTCATGTTATTGCTAACCGAATTTTGTTTCCTTCCCCTAGTTGCTTACAGGTATAAGAAGAAGAACAACAACAACAAGAGTTGTAAGAAGTACAGTTTTTAGGAGAGTCGTTGGCGAGCGATCTGAAGACCGAAAGTAACAAGCAGGATGTTAAGTCTCCACAACCATTGGCGTTACTGTTACAGAGACCATCCTGGTGTGAGAAGGGCGATGCCCGAAAAGACGAGTGGATATTAGAATATGATGGTGAAGCGATGAAGTTCCACTCATCAAAAATCATGGAGCATTGTGCTGAGAAGGAGCCGCATTCAAAGGAAGTTGTTCCAGGTTCCTTATGGAGTTTGAGCATGCTTCTTGTTGGATTCAAGCATCCATTCGATAATGGATGATCTATATATGCCAAAGGTCAAGCTTATGATCTTTGATAAGCGCTTAAGGGGAGGCACCCCATTCGTATCCTTTCTTTTATGTTTTTAGCAATTTTCTTTTATTTTCATTTTATGTTAATTAAGTTTAGTTAGGAATTTAATTTAATATTTTTGATTATGTAATTTTAATTTTTATCTTGTCTTTTTAAAAATAAAAAAACAAAAATTAAAAGAAATGAAAAAAACAAAAATTTTGGTGGTTTACGCCATTCCCCTTTCTTTTCCCCTTTTTGTTTTCATACGATCTCTCCTAATTATTCAATTTGGGTTACTGCACATCATCACTCCTTTAAGACTTTCACCATCACTTCTCCACCACTAAATCACGCCTTGATTTCAGAACTTTCATAATAGAGAAGCTTTCTTTCACCTTTTACTTTATCTTTATGCTTCTTTAACATTGAGGGCAATGTTGGTCTAGGTGTGGGGGAAAGAATTAGAATTTTGGGTTTGTGAAAATTTTCAGTTTTTGTGTGATTTTTATTGATTTTTGCGTGTGGTTGTGCATATTAAGCCATGAAGCTTAGTCATATTAGTATGGATGAGATTGGGTATATGCATGAAATTAAATTGGGCTAAGTGAGTTTTTAAGATGGAACATGTTGATTGATTTCAATAACTGATCTTATAGGCTTGGTCAAAATTTTGACATTTAAGTGATGGGTAAATTGCGGAATTAAAGTGAATTCTTGAATTAATCCTGCGAGCAAAGTTTGAGCCTAAATGACATCACTTTTATGTCATGCTATTTCTTTGAATTGTGTGATGCTCCCCTATTCATGATGGCTTCAAAACTTGCATGGAACCGGTTTGAATTTATTTGATCACATGGGATATAGAAGTGATTAAGGCTTTTTTTGTTTTTACACCCTTAACTTAAAATTGACACACCAAATTATTTTCCCTTTGAAAACATTTTTTGAGCCTTTACCATTGTTTCTTCAATCAATCACCCCATTTAAAAA
>JANSVA010383607.1:0-23243 GCA_025504915.1 Erythroxylum reticulatum | reverse complement strand
CAAGTTTACGACTACACAGGACCATTATATGGAAATGTGTAGTGCATCATGTTTTGGACTTACCTAAACCATTCTGATGTGTTTATGTGTTTATAATTTGCGAATAAGATGAAAAATGCATAAATTGTGTTGTTTGTGACTTTGATTACTTGATAAGATGAGAAACATGTGTTTTATAGACTCAATGAATGTTTTTTATGGCAAGTAAAATGGTTTCAAAGGTTTTTGCTTATTTTTTTATTATAAACTGTTACCTATGAGCTTTCAAGCTCACCCCTGCCCGTCTCCACTTCCAGGTGATGAGCAAGAGATGGAGTGAAAGAGAGTTAAGGCATCACTCCAAGTTTGCTTATGTTGTATTTTGAGTTAGTTTTGGAAAACACAAGGCTTTAGTCACATTTTACAAATTTGTAGTTCTAACTTTTGTATTTTGAGATTTCGGAATATGTTGTAATGTGGCTTGAAAGGCCATTATATCTTTGGAAAACCCTTTGTTTTGAGGGTATTGAAATGTGAATGATGAAAATTAGTTGTAAGTAATGTAATAAAGAGTATGATGAAGTAAAGAATTGAGAGTCTTATGATATTCCGCAAGAGTCGGACTTCGCATTCAGAAATAGGGTCTAACATATTTGGTATTAGAGCAAGAGTTGGGTTCTGCAAGCGGGATCTAACATTAAGAATAAGTTTGTTTTGATGTTTGATTGTCATGGGCATGCCACCCTTGTGATAACTATACTATAGGATGGATTGAGATTTAAGACATGTTTGTATTAAGTTCAATGTGTATAATTTATTTTGTTTGTAACTCAACTTGGAATGAAATATAGTGCATGTCTGTCTGAATTGCTTAAAAGGAAGATTGAAATTCTTTGGTTCATTTGTATTGTTTGTATGGCATCCATATATTCTTCCAGGGGGTATTTAGGTGTTACAATATAGGCTTTTTTTGAGCCTACACACCAAGTGTTCCTCACTTGGAACCACATACCCTTCTAGTTGCTCATATACAAGTCCTCCTCTAAATCACCATACAAAAATGCACTTTTTACATCCATTTGCTCTAGATGAAAATTCTCAACTACAACCAAACTCAAAACTATTCTAATGGTAGTTAGTTTTGCAACAGGAGAAAAGATTTCATTATCGTCTATACCCTCCTTTTGTGAAAATCCCTTAACTACCAACCGAGCCTTATACTTGGTGTTACCATCAGGCTCATTCTTGATCCTATACACCTACTTATCCAACAAGGCTTTCTTACCTATAGGTAACTCAGTTAGTTCCCAGGTTCTGTTTTTGTCCAAGGAGGCAATCTCATCATCCATTGCATGCTCCCACTTGGACCAATCTTATACCTACATAGCCTCATAGTACGACTCTTACTCACCAACATCCGTCAACAAAAGACAATGTAATAAAAAAGAATATATTTTTGGAGCTTTATCTTTTGTTGACCTAGCTTACCTTCTCACCCCAAATGGTGGCTCAGGGACATCATCAGAAGAAGATTATGAAATTGTGTCTAGTTCTAGCATATCAACTTATGAAGCAACCTGTGACCCAGGTGCATTTTCATCTTGTGCCTCAGTCCTTTTCTCAAATCTAGCAGAACTAGTATTTTTCAGAATCTCAGCCAACTATCTATCACTATTACCAACTCCTACTATTTCTTTATCAATAAAACCTTTTTCCAACCTATCTTTGTGCAAGACAGATTCATCAAAGCCAACATCATAATGTCTAAACACCTTTTTACCATCCCACACCACGTAGCCAAATAAATTAGTACCATAACTAAGAAAATAACATTTTTTGGATTTTGGGTCAAGTTTATCTCTCTTCTTAGGATCAATCATAACATGTGCAATACAGCCAAAAGTGCGTAGAAAAGACAGCTCAACTTTCTTACCACTCCATACCTCTTCTGGTACTTTATCACTTAAAGGAATTGATGGTCCCTTGTTGATCAGGTATGCTTTTGTGCTGACTGCATCTACCCATAGTGTCTTAGGCAACCTAGCATACTTCGAGCTCTCTCATTGAGAGTCCTGTTCATCATCTTAGTAATGCCATTTTGCCTTGCTTTTACAGGAGTTTTCTTGGTCAACCTGATTCCCTATTGAGCACAATACTTCTTGAACTTATCTTTCTCATATTCCCCACCATTGTTTGATCTTAAGCATTTGATCTTTAGACCTGTTTGACTTTTAAGCTCTACTTTCCATTTTAAAAAAAGTAATAAAAACATCAGATTTATTTTTCAAAAAATAAACCCATACCTTTTTGTTGTGATCATCAATGAAAGTGACATAGTAGTATGTGCCACCCAAAGAGCGAATAGGTCAAGGAGCCCATATATTAGTATGAACTAGCTCTAACTTCTCTTCTTTTGGTTCCTTGCTAACTTTGGTGAAGTTGACTCATTTCTGCTTTCCAAAAACATGACTCTCATATAAACCCATGTCAATAGATTTCAAACCAAGCAAAAAACCTCTAGTAGCCATTATTTTCAAACTTTTCTTGCTAATATGACCAAGCATGTTGTGGCCCAGACTTATACTACAAGAACTCTCAACAACATTAGCAACTAAATTTGTACACCCTATAGTAGTGTATAATGTCCCAGACTTCATACCTCTAGCTGCAACCATTACACCTTTCACCATCTTCCAAGACCCATTGCCAAAGTTAGTTTTGTAGCCAATACTATCTAATTGACCAACAAATATCAGGTTCTTAGTCAAACTTGGGATATTTTCCACAGACCCCCATTCAAGGTCTTGACATTCACATCCCCTCTTCCTAGAATCTCCAAACTCTTATTATCAGCAAGGTACACTGTCAAACTTTCCACCAACAAAATTGTGAAACAGGCATTTACTAGGTAAGGAATGGAACGATGCACCTGAGTCAACTATCCGTGACTCAATGGGACTAGCTACACTAAGAATATGAGCATTACCCACATCTTCAGTGGAATTCACAGAGTCTTTATCATCATTGTGGTTATTGCTCCTTCCCTTGTTCACAGAGTTTTGAGGCCTACCCTTCCCTTTGACTTTGAACAACTTCTATTCTTGCTTTGATCCCTTTATTTTCCCTTACCTCTAACATTCAAAGCACTCCCAGAAGACTCACCAGAATCTTTCTTGTGAATACTTTTATTCAAGATTACATCACAGATCTCATCATCCTGAAGTGCATTCAAACCTCTAGCACTACTAACAACAGATACTATAGTGTCCCAAGACTTAGGCAAAGATGATAAGAAAATTAAAGCCCTAATTTCATCTTCAAAGTTAATCTTTACAGAAGCCAAATTTGTTATTATCATATTAAATTCGTTGATATGATCAGCAACACTAGTTGAATCAACCATTATAAAATCAAATAATCAACGCATCAAGTATACTTCATTCATGGATGAGGGTTTCTCATATATATTTGATAAGGTTGATTGACTTTCATCGTTGTTTAATCCATGATGTTGAAGGCAATGTTCCTAGGCAGTGTCAATCTCACCATACCCAGTGCTTGACAGTCCAGAACTTCCCAATCCTCCTTCATCATATCTACAGGTTTGTCCTTTAAAGGTAGATAGAGATCTTTCTGATACCACAGATCCTGAATTTGCATATTCTAGAAAGTGAAGTCCTTCCCATCGAACCTCTTAATCTTAGCCTTTCCATCTTCCATCATTTTATTATGATCTCCTAACCAATGTGGCTCTGATACTAGTTGTTAAGATCGTGGGATCATACACACACAACAATAGCAAGAATAGAAAAACGAGACACAGGGATTTTACATGGTTCACCAATTCCGCTATGTCTATAGGATGATGCACTAATTTTTTCTTATTATGATGAAAGTACAAGAGTCACGTTACAGTGGTGTTTTTTTGATGCTATATAATAGTAATCTCAACAATGGATATTATAATCCTTGCCTAACAATAAGTCACACAAAACTAGGAGACTAAAAAAATAATGTAAGGAAGTAATTAATTGAGCCTAAACAATGCCGGTCAAATTTAGTACTTTGGTTCCTGTATAAGCTATTTTCTAGGTTCTTCATACTTAGGCTCCACATCCTCAACATATACATTTGTAAATGTATTTATTCAGTTAAATGAGCAATGTAGTAATATGTAAATGAATGTGATTGTATATAGAAGAGCACGTTGAGCGACAACTTCCAGACATTGATGGGACTTTAAAGCAATAAGCTAAAGGGAGCAATTGTGAGTAACCTAAGATGGACTCACTTTGATTTGTTCTGTTTGATATTAAATTGAATTGATTTGCGATGTATATGTAGTAAATTTCAGACATGAAAAGTCTGAGCCATTTGTTGTATGAATAAAATATTGGAGGTGCTACTTGAATTTGAAAGTAACTGACTACTTGTTTCTCAATTTAAATGTTAAGCACCAGACTAAAAGTCTGATGACAAATGTGAATGAATGTGATGACAAATTTGTGAATTAGAAACTGGGCAAAAAGTGTAATAAAAATAAAGAATGTGCAGAACATAAAAATGTAGAAAAATAATGAAAAAGTGTAGAAAAGATAAACTAAAATGGAGTTGCATGAATAGTGATCTGTTTTTGATGGTTGTTAGATAAGGGATTTTAATTTGTTTGTATTAAGTTGGATTTGAAATAGAATTAGAAAAGATGATTTATGCATAAGATCTATTAGTTGTAAAAGGTAGGGGTGAGAAATCTGGAAAAAAAATTAAAAGAGAGAAGAAAACTTGTGTTTGTGAATCTGGAGAAGAAAAGAGGGATCGCATGATTGTGACATTGAAGACATAGTTAACAATCGAACATCCTTTATTCTTTTTACTATAACTTGTTCTTCTGACCTCCAAATGATATGGGATTTGATCCAACAAACTCAAAACACATTTTTTTATCTCCACCAAAATTTATATCCATATGAATTAATTTGAAAGATATTGATTAATGGGTTTAGGATGAAAATGTTGAGGTGTGCTGGAACTTGATAACTGGATTGTTTTTATTGAACATATTTTGATATTTTGGCTATATTTTGATCTGTAGATTTTAAAATGAGGTGATTTTTTATTTAACTTGAACTAGAGACATTTGGATACAATTTTTAAGAAGCAATTGAATTTGAATTCTATCCTTAAAGGTCTTGAAATTTAGTTTGAAATTGACTCTTGGCTTAGGCTATAACACAACCCATGATAGAAAGCATGTCTTGTTGTTACTGACTAAACTATATTGATTTAAGCCTGATAAGACAAAGTTGTCTTCACAATAGTTATCACTTATTCTCTTAGTTTTCAATTGGTATAAAGATTGTAATTTTTGGATATTGGAATTGAAAGATATGAGTTGTACAACTTTGAGTGCATGATCATGCACTAGCCAAAATTTCAAATGCACTTAGTTTGTAGTATTTTGATCATAACTCATAGAATAATGAATCAAGTTGTATGATCTTGATGTTATTAGAAACATAAGAAAAGGGTAACAATTGTCTAGGAGAAAATGTTACATACATACTCCATTTTCCTTGTCATAATGATCATGCAAAGTAGACCCGAATGTTTGTATTGAAAAAAAAGATAAAATGGTTAATGAGTGTGTGAATTCTAGAAATTTTAGCGTAAAATTGATATTTGCATCAGTTTATTAAAGAAATATACCTAAGAATTTGTCATTGAACATGCATCATACATGATACATTTATAAATGTATTTATTTAGTTAAATGAGTAATGTAGTAATATGAAAATGTATGTGATTGTATGTAGAAGAGCTTGAGCAACAACTTCCAGACATTGCCGGAACTTCAAGGCAATAAGCTAAAGGGAGAAATTGAGTAACCTAAGATGGTCTTACTTTGATTTGTTTTGTTTGATATTAAATTGAATTGATTTATGATGTATGTGTACTGAATTCCAAACATGAAAAGTCCAAGTAGTTTATTATATGACTAAAACATTAGAAATGCTACTTGAATGTGAATGTGACTGACTACTTATTTCTTAACTTAAATGTTGAATGTCAGACTAAAAGTCCGATGACAAATGTGAATAAGAAAGAATGTGAATGTGACTAAATTAGTATAATGATTGAATTTATGGAATGCATTTCATTCTAATGCATGAAATATAAAGGCAGTTATGACTGATGTCGTCGATTTAAAAAAAGCTCAGGCATTCGTGGGAAAAGCCTAAGGTTTAATGTGTACAATGAGCCTTGTCTCCCTAATGGATAAGGGATAGTATGAAAGAGTCCAGTATTCACAACGGATACAGGATACAAAAGACACACGTTCACAACAATGTAATAACTGAATTGAGTTTCATAAACATTGCACTCAAATGTGACATGAATATATTGAATGACTGCTTTGCTATGATGACTTTTCTTGTATGAATAACTGGTAAGTTATCAATGATTGTGTTTGGAAAAAGTTTGAAAAAAATGAAGAATTATATAGACTTTGTGATTGAAATATAACATATATGAACAAAATATTTCATGATATTACTTAATGATAGTCAAGTTGATGTGAATGGTATGATAATATGAAATGTTGTGTTGCATGATAATAGTGAACCATCGTGGATGGTTACTCAACTAAGTTCACAAAACTCACCAAAATTGCATGTTGACAATTTCAGGTTTTGAGAGCGGCGACTTAGCTGCTAAGACTACATAGAAGAAATTTTGTACCGCTTTTGGATACAAGTTATGGCTTGAAGGTTAGTCAGCTCGGATTGAAGGATTAGTTTTTAGTCTTTGGTTAATTTCTTAAGTATGCAGTACTGTGTAGATTGAATAGTGAGCATTGATAGCTTGATTATATATAAATATGAAATGATGGATCTAATGCTACGCTGTAAATTATGGTTTATGAAATGAAATGAGGAAAGTTTGGATTTTTGATAATGTGCTATTTCTAATTTTGTTTATGACACCAAGTAATACAGTGAAGGTGAAATAGTTAACACGCTAATTTTGTTGGGCATGTGCATGTGTGACTGTATGGCACACATATATGTGTTAGGTGGGACTGGGGTGTTACACTTGCCTTATGTCTCTCAATGTTGCCTCGTGAGTCTTTCTTTGTCTTAAATACCATTGGGCAACTCAACGAGATCCCAAAGTTAGTTAGATGTCATAGAATCCATCTCGTCTTTCTTAGCAGTGTGCCATAGGTTTGATTCCTTAGAACTCATAGCCTATGAAAACATTTCAGGATCATTTTTGGCTCCAATATTGTAATCTGACTCTTATAGATACACTATATAATCATTAGGAATTGTTGACCTTCTAACTCTAGTTGATCTTTTCGATGTCGTATCATCATCCTCTCGAAGAACTTGTTGCTCAACTTATTATTCAACCAATTGCTCAACAATTTCTGGTTGTTCCTCATTTATAACTTATTCCACTGGATTTGTATTAATTGTAACATCCCATTTCCATACTAAGGGTTAAAACCCTAGATTTCTATAAATAAGAAATAGCAATGAGAGATTAGAAAAATGCATTTCATATTTATGCATAATATAACACTCATACCATGAATTTGATTGTTTTGCACACATTTTAATGATTGTACACACATTCATTTGACATTCTCTAGGTATAAATGATTGTTTTAATGTGATTATAATGTGAATTATGTATTATGTGTCTTAAAAATTGAGTTGGTGTGTATAAGTAGTGATTTACAATTTTTAGTGAAATTTGAGATTTTTCTAGAATTAAGGGTATTTTGGGACTAGGAAAAATGCCATGTGGCAGAACAATTGATAAATGATAGTAGAATTAAGCGTCAAATGGTAGCATAAATTATTGATAAGAGACATTAAGATTTAATGACAAGTTTCATTGAAAATTAGGAGATAATTAGATTAGAAATTAAGGGACAATGCGACTGATAAAAAAAAAATCATATGGTACCTTTAGTAAATATCCAATTTAACCTTTAATCTTTTAACCACGTTATTTTACTAACCCACGAAAATGTTTAATGTGAAAGACCATTTTCTTTTCTTTGTCTTCAATATTTAAATGCTCTCTTCATTTTGTTCTTCATCTTCTCTATTTGTCTTCATCTCCGATACTCACTTCTTACCCCATCCACGTTGAAGCTTACTTTCACCTTTCATTTGCTACTATTGTTTTGTTGTCTTTTTCATTTCTGACTAAAGACTCAACCTTACTGCCTTTGAATGTTGATGATCGAATGATACTGGAGAAGCTAGGGTTAAGAGTGTTATTTGAAGATCTTGGAGTAAAAAAGTAAGTCTAAAGCATTACTCTTCATGATTTGTTACATGAAACGTGTTCGATGATAGTTAAAGGTCAAATGATCATTAAATAGTAATATTAGTTAAAGGTCAAATGATCATTAAATAGTAATATGCATATGCTGAAACGTGAATGAGAAAACTTGGGTATGTTTATCTCTTGTTTTTACATATATGATGATCAATATTTCATAAGTTGTTATTGAGATGATTTTGAGTTAGAATGATCATTAAAGATAGTGTAGGAAAAAGTGCAGAAAATTTTTGATAGATAATGGGTTTTATGTTTTGTTTTCTTGGTGTATTGATGTGGATCCCTTTGGGTGTTTTGGAGATAAACTAAAATGATTCTAGAGATAAAGAAAGGGAGTAATGTGGTTTCTTGAAATGGGAAGAATTAAGGTGATAGAAGTGAAATGAAACTGGAAATGAAGTTGAACATGTGCAGAAATTTGACGAATGTATGTATACATTGATGTTCTGTTTTTAGTGTTTATGATCATCCATGGTTTATGATTTGTTTTTGAATGATATTGATCCGAACTTAAGGTGAGAATGAAGAGAAAATGATGTATAGTTGATGAACTATGCGTAAGATGGTTTGAATGTAACATACAGGAGTTGAAAATCTAGAAAATTGAGAGAGAATGGCTAGAATATGTTAGCTGTAACATTTCCACTGGACATGCATCTGTATTTTAGCCATATCTTGATTTGTAGACATTAAAATGGGATGATTTTAAGCTTATATTAAAATGAAGACATATGATTATATTTTTCATGAAGGAATCGAATTTGAATTCTATCTTTAAGGGTTTCAAATTTTGGCTTAAAGTTGAGTACAGTGTGTTGTCACAGTGTGAGAACAGTCTGAAGTATTTTGTGTATAAATTGCAGAATACTGAACCAAATTGTGTGAACTTAGTGTCATTAAAAACACATAGAAACATTTGTTTAGAAGAACTTATTACCTAAATACCTCATTTTCTTTGTCAAAATGGCCATGAAAAATTGACTCGAAAATCTATTTTGAGAAAAGCTGGAATAATACTCGGATTATGTGACTAAATTTGTGATATGTATGAAGTGATAATTGAGGTTATAACTTAGTGAATGAATTTTTGATATCAAAATATCAAATGCATGAGTATAATGGGAATAAAGATGTTTATATGATTGTAGTTATGATTTAAAGGAGTTGAGTAATATGTATTAAGTAAATGTGAACGAGAATTGGGTATTATGAGAGCTTATAATGTTAAAAAAGAAATGATAAGAAATTGATTTACGATATTAGAATAACCAAGTGTTCTTGAGGTGTAAACCTAAGAATAAGCTAGACACATACAAAGGATAAGGATTGAATTGTGAACTTAGAATGATCATGTACAAATGAAGTATAAACCTAAGTTCAATTAGACGTATATGATTTGTGAAATGAGAATGAACATAAGATGTGAATTTAGGTAATATACTCAGGATTATCATTGAGCATGCATTATACACAATACATTGATTTACGATATTAGAATAACCAAGTGTTCTTGAGGTGTAAACCTAAGAATAAGCTAGACACATACAAAGGATAAGGATTGAATTGTGAACTTAGAATGATCATGTACAAATGAAGTATAAACCTAAGTTCAATTAGACGTATATGATTTGTGAAATGAGAATGAACATAAGATGTGAATTTAGGTAATATACTCAGGATTATCATTGAGCATGCATTATACACAATACATTTAATATGTATATGATTGAGTATTTATAAGATTGTGTAATTAATAATGTGTGTGCAATATGTGTATTGTATGATGCTGATATACAGGATAGAATGCCTGTATCCAGACGTTTCTAGATCATGGAAGCTAATGCTAATCTGGAGTGTATTGTGAGTCGACCTAGATGGTCTCATTTTCATTCTTTATTCTTCTTTAAATTTCTGTATTAAATTGCAACTGATATGATTGATGTGAATCTGTTGATTATGGACAATAAATGTCCGAGGCATTTGATGCATGTAAAAATCATTAGAAGTGCTCCTTGAATGTGAATCTGAATGAATAAATGATACTCAACATTATTGTTGAATGCCATACCAAAGTCTAATGATAAATGTGAATGTGAATGTGAATCTGAAATCAATTGACTAATTGAATATATGTAAATGTGATGCACTTCATTAGATGAATACATGACAACATAAAGGCTGTTGTGACGAGAGTAGCCATAAAAAAAGAGCTTAAAGATTAGAAAGTCAAACAGATCTTAAAGCTCAGAATGTGGTAAGAGCCTTTAGATCACTACGTAAAATGAGTCATGTATCCCTAACAGATAAGGGACAGTTGTTAATGTGCCCAGTATCCACAATAGATAAGGGACAGTTATAGGCACACGGTCACAGCAATAACAACTGTAAGTGTGTAACATCCCGTTACCTATATTAAGGCTAGAATAGTGTATTAGGAGAAATTACTGAGAATTAGAAAATGTATACCATGTTTAAATTGAATATGGCATGCACATATATGAGAATGTTGATTTTTGCACTTTAATATGAATGTACATGCATTCATTGACATTTTTAGGTTAAAATTGATTTTTAATGGGAATGTGGATTTTGTTGCCTTGAAAATTTAATTAGAGTGCATTAATTGTGATTTGAAAATTTTGGTAAATTTTCAAGAATTTTAGGAAATTTCTAAATATTTGGAGTATTTTTGGGATAGGGAAAAATGTTGAATAATGGACCAATTGCAGTGTGATAAGTGGCAGACTTGTTTGGGTGACAAGTGAAAGACATGCAAAGAATACACATAGCTTATGTTTTGGTTAGGAAGAGATTACTGTAGGTTTTGTTCTTCATTGTGAAGAAGCACTCAACACCAAAATTCTTTTCCATGTTCTTCATTTACCAATATTGAATCTTTGTGTGTAATTGAGTTACTCTTACTATTGAGAAAGATAGCTAAATCAAGTAAGTAATTGTTGTTGACGTTTTCACTTTGTAAATGAATTTAACCATGAGTGGTTTGAGAAGTGTAGTTTCAGTGATAAATGAATCAGATGAAAACTTTGTGAAATAAGAAATTGACCATAATGAAATAGGTTCTGTTTTGATATGCAAAAAGTTCACAAAAGTTGATGTAGGAATATACATATGCTCTGTTCTGGTTTAGAGAAAAACACATATGGGTACTATTTATGCGTGAATATGTGAAGCATTAATAGAAATAAATTTAAATGAGTTTAATGATATGAAATGAAGATTTGTTGAAGTTGTGGTATAAAGTTGATAAAATGATAAGGTTTTTTTTTCTGAGATGAAAGTGTAAAAAGGTGGAAATATGTATCATATGAAAGTACATAGAGAAAAAAATTGCAGAAACTGAAAGTTACATATATGAGAATCGGATTTTTGATGTTTAAGTTTGAATATTGGATTTTTATTTATTTGTGTTGAGTTGAACTGAAAGGGAAGAAGTATAGGTCATTTATGTGTTAGTTAAATAAGATTGGAATGTGAAAATTTGGAAAACAATGGAAAAAAAGGAGAAAGAAAATCGCAATTTAGTGAAGAGGAACAAGTAGGATGCACGATTGCAACATCGCTAAAAAAATCTGAAAGCACAATCATGCTTCAGCAAGATTGCAACTTTGCAAGATGGTTTGAAAACTCACAATTGTGGCTCTGCATAATCGTGACCTGAAGCTTTTTAAAGGAAAATGATTTTTGAACACCCTTCGATCTTTTTGCTATAACTTCTTCATATGACATCCAATTGATATGAAACTTAAACCAATATACTCATAACAAATTGATATACATCTCTACCAAAAATCTTAGCCATCTGAAATCATTTAGGAGAGATTGAGTGATAAAATGTGGACGAAAATGATGGGGAAAAATCTAGGCTGGGTGTGCATGGGTGTTGCATGCCCATAACTCAAATGTGTTGTAATGCACAGTCATGCGTTTATGTTGAGCGGATGTGACTTAATTTAGTTGGGTTAATGGATTTAAGATGAAAATGTGAGGAGTACTAGAATATGATAACTGGGATAATTTTACTGAACATACTTTGGTATTTTAACTATATTTTGATCAGTAGGTATCCAAATGGAATGATTATTGATTTAAATTGAACTAGAGATATATGGATACAATTTTTCTGAAGAGATTGAATTTTAATTCTGTCATTAAAAATTACAAAATCTAACCTGAAGTTGAATACAGAGTATAGTTATAGTTTAAAGAATAGTACAAAGTAAATTGAGTATAACGTTTGGAATACTAAATCAAATTATATGATCTTGGTGTCATTAGAAACTTAAGAAATTGGACAACAATTTTCTAGAGGATGTGTTGCCTAATTGTGTCAATTACCTTACAGAATGGTCATGTAAATTTGACCCGAAAGCATGTTGTTAGAAAAATATGAGATTACAATTAGGTTATGGAATTAGTTTCACATTGTTTTATTATGGTCCAAACCCCACATACAATTGATATTTATGAGAGTTTTGATATATGATTGATATAGTGACAAGAATTATGATAAGATACCCGGGATTGTCATTGACCATGCATTGTGCATATTTTCTATATATAGATGTTTATAATGGAATACTTATACATTTGTGCAAAAGTTTGATATATGTAAATGTATTTTGTATGATATAAGGGAGCACATTGCATGCCAATAAGAGATTACTGGACCATCCGGGCAATAGTATATTGGAGCATACTGTGAGTCAACCTAGATGATTTTCCTAGGATTGATTTGATTTGTTTGACTTCTAATTATTGAACTGTTTGTGATTTGTTCATGAATTATGGACTTTAATGGTCCGAGGAGATTGATATTCGTGTATGCATTGAAAGTGTTCTATTTGCATTTGAATTCTGAATTTTGTAGACTCAACAAAAGTTGAATGCCGAACTTAGGTCCAATGAGTATAAGATTTTGAATGGGCATTATAACTGATTGCTATATATGGTATATTATGTATTTGTTACATTTCATAAAATGTGTGCTCAGATAAAGACTTTTTGATCAGAGTATCCAGTCTGAAAGAGCTATAAGCTCAGTATTCTACACATAGAGTTTTGCTTCGTTATTTCCATTTCTAACTGAGCCAATGGGCCAGTATCTGTATCCGTATCTAAAGACCACTCGATCATAATAACAGTAATGAATTTGGAGTCTCACAAGCATCTGTATTTGTATATATCTATTCTAAATTTGCAATGATAACATGATGTGCCATGATAATGTAAGCATTTGGATTATACATGCCTAATATATGAAAAATGTGATATTGTGTATTTGACTTGGGTGAAACCATCAATGATGGTTCACTCATTGAGTTCGCAAAACTCATAAAAATTGTTACGTGGCTTTTCAGGTACAAGATAGGAGACCTAGTTTCTTAGACTAGACTAAAGGAACCTTTTGGATTAAGATATGGCTCAAAGGTCTGTAAGCTGACATCAAAAGAGTTATAACTTATATTTGTAGTTTTTTTTGTCTAGAACTTGTATAAGGATTGTAAATATTTGTTCAATGAATACAGTGTGTGTTTTTGACAATGAATGTAAGAATGCTGCCATAAGTAAGTTGGATATGTGATTGCTCTAACATACCATTATTATAGGATATATACTTAAATACCCTTTAGATGTTTGTACTTTATGGTTGTGGGATGTTTCATTTTTGGTATCAGAGCATGGTTTGGCATCTTTAGGGACACAATATGATTAATAGTGGGCAATTTAGCTAGTGATCACGAATTTTGTTTATTATAGGTCACCTATTATAGGGGATCAAGTTAGAGAGTCAGTTGACATGGAGTCTATAGGAGCCAATATAGAGTCTTCCACACTAGAGCTTGCTCAAATGCCTCCGATAATTCCGAAAAGGCGAGAAAGAAGGTATGATAAATTGAGAAAATAGGAGGTTGTGGACTTCTACGAAAGTACAGACCCTGTTGAGGCAGAAGGGTGGTTAGAGAGAACTAAAAGAGGGTTCAACCAGATGGATTGTGAGGCAGATGAAAGATTTGATTATGCGGTCTCACTACTACAAGGACCAGCATACTAGTGGTGGAAGACTATTCTAGGCAGTACCACCAGACCTTATACCTTGACTTGGGAATATTTTCTGAGGGTATTCCGAGAGAATTATATGACAAAGATTTATCTGGATAGGAAGATGAAATAATTTTTGGATCTGAAGCAACAGGCTCACAGTGGCAGAGTATGAGATAAGATTCAATGAGTTAATGAGGTATGCAATTGCATTGATCCCAACTGAGGAAGACAAATGTAGACAGTTTAAGGACAGTTTGAACATAGAGGTCAGAACTAGGCTAACCATTTTAAATTTAGGTAGTTTTATGGAACTCTGAGTGGCTTCGATCAGAATTGAACAGTTGTTAAAGGATGGTTAGGGAGAGTATAGACAGGAGGATGGAGGGAATAGGCAGGATGAATCTCAGGTTGATTCTGGCAGAAGCTTCAGAAAGCGTCAGAACAAATCATCTTGATTCCAAGCTAGACCAAGACAATCTGGGTCCCGATTAAAAGGTGGATTTGTTCAGACTGGGAGAGGTAGAGGACAAGTTCCCTCTATCCAGTCTCAACAACTATCTGATTGTGAGCACTATGGTAAAAAACATGGTGGTGAATGTTGGTGGTTAATGAGAGCTTCTTTCCATTGTGGCTCTGTAGAACATCAGATCAGAGATTGTCCTGAGAATTTAGGGCCACAGTTTGGATCTAGAGGAGGAACAATGACTGAGACAATGATTCAGCAGAGTAGAGATGGCAGATCTACACAGAGAGGCAAAGGAAAAGGTAGAACTTAGTCAACAGGGTCTAGTGTTAGGACTAAGGTGCGAAGTAACCAACCGCAATCTCTGGCCATGGTATATGCCATCACCAAACAGAAAGCGCAGAACTCCCCAAATGTGGTAGCAGGTGTGTTGAATGTTTTTCATTTTAAAGTATATGCATTGGTAGATCCAGGATTTACACATTCATTCATCATACCGTATCTGGCATCTAGATTGCATAGTGAGCAAGAGATATTGAAATGTGGATTAAAAGTGAGTACTCCAGTGGGTAGCACAATAGGTTCATAGTTTAGATTGATCAGGTAGAGTTAGAAGCTAATTTGATTGTCTTATAGTTAAAGGAAATATATATTATTCTAGGCATGGATTGACTTACTGCTCATTGGGCTGTGATGAATTGTTATACTAAGAAAGTAGCTCTTAAATCTCCTAATCAGCTGAGAGTGGTGTTTCGAGGAGCTAGTCAGGCTGTGCTAGCCCAACTAATTTTATTTGTGAGTGTGTTGAAACTGATTTGAGGTGGATGTGATACTTATCTGGCCCACGTAGTTGATACTTGAAATAAACAAACCATTCAGGATATTCCTATTGTTAGGGACTTTCTAGATGTGTTTCTTATGGAACTACCAATTTTACCCCCAGAAAGGGAGATGGAGCTTACTATAGACCTTGTTCTAGGTACCACTCCTATATCAATTCTTGCATATAAGATGGCACCTATAGAATTGAAGAAATTGAAAAATCAGTTACAATAGTTATTAGATAAGGGTGTTTCATCAGGCCTAGTGTGTCACCTTGGGGAGCTCCAGTATTGTTTGTAAAGAAGAAGGATGGAACTTTGAGATTGTGTATTAACTATCGACAGTTGAATCGGGTAATAGTTAAGAATAAATACCCATTGCCGAGGATTGACGATTTGCTTAATCAGTTATAGGGAGCTCAAGTGTTCACAAAGTTAGACTTAATATTGGGATATTATCAGTTGAAAATAACCGAGGTTGATGTACAAAGAGTACATTTAGAATAAGATATGGGCACTTCGAGTTTTCTGTAGTGCCGTTTGGATTGAATAATTCCCCAGTAGCTTTTATGGCCTTGATGAATAAGGTATTTCAACCTTATTTAGATTGTTTTGTGATTGTATTTATTGATGAGATTTTGGTGTACTCGAAGTGTAGAGAAGATCATTTTGCACATTTGATATTGGTTTTATAGATAATGAGGGAGAAACAGTTATATGTCAAGTTTAGTAAGTGTGAATTTTGGCTTGATTAAGTAGTATTCCTGGGTCACATAGTGTCTGGACAGGGCATTCAAATAGACATAAAGAAAGTAGAAGTAGTGATGAAGTGGGAGGCTCTAAAGAATGTGTCTGAGATCTAGAGTTCCCTTGGATTAACTGATTATTATGGAAGATTTGTCAAGGGGTTTTCACTGATCTCATCCCCTTTCACAAAACTTCTGAGGAAGAATGTGCCTTTCAGATGGAATGATGATTGTTGGAGGAGTTTTAAGGAGCTAAAGCATCGGTTAACTACAACACTGATGTTAGCTATTCCATTTAGTTCTGGAGGTTATGTTGTGTACAATGATGCGTCACACTAGGGTAGGATGTGTATTGATGCAGCATGGCAAAGTAATAGCATATGCATCTAGACAGTTGAGGTCTCACGAGTTTAATTATCCAATACATGATTTAGAACTTACTGTAGCAGTATTTACCTTGAAGATTTGCATACACTATTTGTATAGAGAAGCTTTTCAAGTGTTCACTAACCATAAGAGTTTGAAGTATCTGTTAAGCCAGAAAGAGTTGAATATGAGATAGAGGAGACGGATAGAATTGTTAAAAGATTACGATTTTACAATTGAGTATCATCTTGGAAAAGCTAATGTGGTAACTGATGCATTAAGTCGGAAATCTAATAGCAGTGTGGCTCAAGTATAGTTATCAAGGTTACCAAAACTAGTTTATTTGAGAGCATTGAATGTTAAATTAAAATTGGGTCAGAATGAAGCATTGATAGCTACATTGAAGTTGAGACATGTATTACATGAAGGAATTAAAGAGGCTCAGAACAGAGATCTAGAATTTATAAAGTTAATTGAGATGTTGGAAGTGAATCTGGATTCTGATTTTGAAGTGAGAGATGGTACATTATGGTTAAAGCAAAGATTATGTGTGCCTGATGTTGATGATTTGAGGAAAGAGATTTTGGAGGAAGCACATGTAGCAGCTTATGCTATGCATCCTAGTACCGCCAAGATGTATAACATACTGAAACAACATATGGTGGCTTGGTATGAAGAAGTAAGTAGCGGAGTTCATTTCTATATGTGTAACTTGCCAGCAGATTAAGGCTGAGCATTAGACTCTAATTGGAAAATTACATTCGTTGTTTATTCTGGAGTGAAAATGGAAATAAATCATTATAGATTTTATTATGGGTTTGTCGAGGGATGTGAGGCGACAAGATGCCATTTGGGTCATTGTTAATAGATTGACCAAGTCGACTCATTCTTGCCAGTAAGAGAAAATTATTCTCTAGATCAATTAGCTTGGAGATATATGATTGAAGTTATGAGATTACATAGGGTTCCAGTGTCCATCGTGTCGGATAGGGATCCTAGATTTACCTCAAGATTTTGGGGTAGTTTATAGATAGCTATGGGTATAAAACTAAATTTCAGTACTGCATTTCATCCTCAAAGTGAGAGGATGATCAAGACTATTAAGGATATGCACAGAGTTTGTGTTCTGGAGTTTCAAGGAACATGAGATCAGTATATAGATTTAATTGAAATTGCCTATCATAATCAATATCACAGTATTATTAGTATGCCTCCATACGAGGCATTGTACGATAGAAAGTGTTGTTCACTTGTATATTGGGATGAAGAGGGCCTAAGAATTATCGAAGGCCCATAATTGATTCAAGATATAGTTGACAAGGTGAAATTGATCCGTAGCAGAATTAAAGCAAAACAAGATAGACAGAAGAGCTATTAGATCTCATTTTCGATGTCCAACTCTAGAGTTATAAAACATGAGCGTATGTTCCTGTAGGGTTATTTCAATGGAATCTCATTAGCCATCATCGGTTCATCTTTATTCTCATACCATCCCAAAAATTCCCTATTTGATCACTTGATATATGACAAACCATTCTTATATTATTGTCCTTAATCATCACCCTAACATATCACTCTCTTTTTTTCTCTACTAAGTACATTTCCAAGTTCCATTCAATCCTAAGTGTATTACAGAAAAGCATTGATAAGTCCACAATTTATGATTGTACCTATTTTGGGATAATAGGCATCACTTTCACTAGAGATGTCAAATTAAGGTCATTCTAGGATAGTTTCGAAGAGATCTTCTAGATCTACAACTTTCATGAAGACACCAAAGAAAGATTTTGCCTCTAAAAGGGTCAAAATCTTAAATTATTGTAGTTGTCCCACATACATCCTATGCAGTATCACTAACTTATAAAGAACATCTCTTAACTCTTATATCCAAAATTTTCATATTTTATATCGTTGGAAAGCTAAGAGGATAAGATAAAATTTATAAATAGATAACTATGTCTAAATCAACCTAGATTAATATAGTCTTTCCCTTGAAGTTAGAACACTGATTTTTACACCTATGAAATGCTTGAAAATGCAATGCGAAAACTTGGAAAATCACGAGTAAATGCAAATATATGTTGTTACCATCAAAAGAAAAGAGTTTTACAAATATTTAATGGGCAATTAAAGCTACAATATCATTGGTCTCATAATCCAAATTACAAAATACATATGAATAAGTAAAACTTGAAATGCGGCTAAAGTCTCATGTTTTTCCAAAAAGTAACTCAAAATGCAAAAATATGTAAATATGGAGTGATGCCTTGACTCTCAACTCGGTCGCTCGATCTCTTGCTTATCACCAAACCATTGAAAAAATATTCATTGTCATAGTAACTTGCATTGAATCCATAAAACAGATATTTCTCAAATTCTCAACTTGTCAACTAATTCATAAACAACATAAATCATGTATTAACCAACTTGTCAACAATCATAAACATGTAAGCAATCAGAATGGCTTAGGTGGGTCCATAAGGGAGTTCTTGCGAATCTCTAATAATAACATAATGGACTATCACAAATCCACATAATGGTTTTGTGTAGTTCATAAATATGAGGGAGTTCGTGAAGGAGCTCCATGCCACTAGTAGGCAAGCGGGAGAATCCTTTAACATGGTCAACGTGCATGTGACATAATAGAATAGATCACCACTAACCCACACACAAACATGAATTTCATAACTTGTAAACATATTGCCCAAAAGGAACATTTTAGAAACATAATTTCCATAAGCACAATATATTTTGAATACCATTTCTATCTTCATTTCATAATTCATCAACAAGGTTTATGTAGCTAACATATAGCAATTTCATAAATCATTCAAGGAGTAATAAATGCAACATTTATGAAGCAATTTAAAATCATTTAATTCTATTGATTTGGAAAAACATTTATGGCTTATTGACTTAACTATAAACATATAACTCACCTTGAATTCCTTGCTTAAAAAGTTGCTTTAAAGTGCCTCTCCTCTTGCTCGTCTTGCCTTTCTTGATTCCCTTTAACATTTGCAAAACTCTCATTCAATAGGAATACAAATTGAGAATCCCATAAAGCATATTCACTAAAATTGATTCTAGAATACTTAAACCCATGCATTTCCTAATCTTTATGAACTGCAACCCTTTAAAAAATCCAAAAGATTAAAATTGAACTTACGTTGAACCTTCACCAAATAAAGAGATTCTTGGCTCAAATGGAAAATCTTCTCTTCCTCTTTCTTTTTCTCTTCTTAAGCAACCTCAAATTTACTCTTAAAAGCTAAGAAAAGATGAAACCCTAATTGCTCTTCCTTCTTTTATCTCCTTTCTCTCTTCTTTTTGTTATTTCTCTTCTTCTCTCCCTCATTAACATTTTTCCTTCTTCCTAGGAGCAAGACCAAACTTTCATCTTCCAATTCTACCCTTAATGAGTTTAAAATGTCCAGTTTGCCCTTCCTTTATTGCCCTATGACTTTTATGCTTAAGTGACATGCCAACATTGCCCTTTATACTCTTACTTAATTCTAACATTTCTATTCTAAATTCTAATTGCTACTTAGGCTTGCTAAATTAATGACTAAATTCTAAGAAAATAAAATAAAATAAAATAAATAAACAAATAAAATAAAATAAAAGAAGAAATTTGGGGTCCAACAATTCTCCCCCTTAAAGAATTTCGTCCTTGAAATTTTTACCTAAGTTATTGAAAAGGTATGGATACTTCTCTTTCATAGCCTCCAAGGGCTCCCATGTGGCTTCTTCCCTAGAATGGTTTTTCCACAAGACTTTAGCTAGTTGAATTGTGTTGTTCCTGAGGACCTTTTTTTTAGTGTCCAAAATCTCCACTAGAGTCTGCTCATAAGTTAGATCATCTTTTAGCTGAACCTTAGTGGTCTGAATGATGTGGGAGGGATCTTATCTATACCTCCTCAGCATGGAAACATGAAAGACATCATGTATCTGTGACAATTTTGGTGGCAATGCCAACCTATAGGCTAGTGATCCAATCCTCTCAACAATCTCGTAAAGACCCGCGTATCTTGGGCTCAACTTGCCCTTCTTGCTAAACCTCATGACCCCTTTCCAAGGAGATGTCTTAAGAAAGACTTTCTCACCAACTTCATACTCCATTTCCTTTTAGTGTGCATCAGTATAGCTTTTCATTTTATCTTGCGCTGCTTTAAACCTTTGCTTAACTAGATTGAACTTGTTGACTATTATTTGAAGTAACTCCTGTCCTATTAATTTCCTTTCTCCTTCTTGATCCTAGCATATAGGAGTTCTACATCTTCTTCCATACAGTGCTTCATAAAGAGCCATTTGAATGCTCGAGTGGTACAAATTATTGTAAGTAAATTCAACCAATGGAAAATGCTCATCCAAGCACCTTTGAAATCCATCACACATGCCCTGAGCATTCCTTTAATAGTCTTCTCAAATTGGGCATCCGTTTAGGGATGAAAACAGTGCTAAAATTTAACTTAGTCCCTTGAGGTTCTTGCATACTTTTCAATATCTTGAAGTAAACTGAGGATCTCTATCAGACATGATAGAGTTTGGAATCCCATGTAGTCTCACTATATCATCAATATATTTCTTTGCTAGCACATGCAGAGAATCAGTTTGTTTAATTACTAGAAAATGGGCTGACTTCATCAAATGATCAACAATAACCAATATAACATCATGCTTCTTACTAGTCTTAGGCAAATCCATCAAAAAATCCGTAGTTGTCCTTTTCCACTTCCACTCAGGAATGGACAATGGCCTTAACTTGCCTGAAGGTGCCTGGTGTTTAGCCTTGACTTACTAACACTCTAGACACTTGCTTGCATATTCTGTTACATCCTTCTTCATGCCTTTTCACCAAAAAGGTTGTTTTAAATCTTTGTACATCCTGGTGCTACCTGGGTGTATGGTATAAGGCACATTGTGTGCCTCGTCAATTATCTCATCCTTTACTTCCTTGACTTTTGGTATATAAAGTCTATTTCCTATAACTGTAAGTCCATCATCCCTCACTACCACTTCAGATTTCTTTCCATTCTTAATTTCCTCTCAGAGCTTGTTCAAATTTGCATCTTGTGCTTGTAACTCCTTAACTTTCTCCCTGAGTATTGGCCTCACTCTGAAATTAGCAATAATGTAATCATGTTTCTCCTATTTCAAGCTTATTCTAAGCTTAGCCATCTCTTTCAATAATGGTAGAAAATTTATCTGAACATAGGCTATGGAGGATTTCCTACTCAAGGCATCAACCACTACATTTGCCTTTCTTATATGGTATTCAAACAACAAGTCATAATCCTTAAGTAACTCTAACCACCTTCTCTATCTCGAATTTAACTCCTTCTGGCTCAATAAGTATTTGAGACTTTTATGACCTGTAAAAATCCTCTTCTGAACTTTATACAGATAATATCTCTAAAATTTCAAGGCAAAAATTGCTGCTAATTCTAGATCATGGATCGGGTAGTTCAATTCATAAGGCTTTAGTTGTCGCATGGCATAAGCTATCACTTGGTCTCTTTGCATCAACACACAACCTAAACCCTTTCTTGAAGCATCACTATAAACTATATAACCCTCATCTACCATATGCAGGGTCAGAATTGGAGCACTTATCAGTCTGTACTTAAACTCCTCAAAGCTCTTCTAATATTCATCACTTTAGATAAACATTTGATTTTTTCCTTAATAACTTGGTCATTGAAGTAGCTATCATAGAGAATCCTTCAACAAACCTCCTATAATGTCCTACCAGACCCAGAAAACTTCTCACTTCTTCCATCGTTTTTGATGCATATCACTTCACCACTGCTTCAAATTTTCTCGGATCAACATGTACCCCATCTTTCGAAATTACTTGTCCAAGGAATACCAACTTATGAAGCTAAAATTCACATTTGCTGAATTTGGCATAAAGCTCCTTCTCCCTTAGTGTTTGCAACACTATCCTAAAATGTTCCTCATGTTCCCTTTTGTTCTTAGAGTAAACCACAATGCCATCTATAAATACTATGACAAATTGATCCAGATACTCCCTGAAGACCCCATTCATGAGATCTATAAATGCAGCTGGAGCATTAGTCAATCCAAATGGCATGACTAGGAACTCATAATGCCCATAACATGTCCTAAAGGCTGTCTTGTTTACATCAAATTCCCTAATTCTGATTTGATGATAGCCTGACCTGAGATCAATTTTTGAGAAGACCTTGCTCCCTGTAGTTGGTCAAACAGATCATCGATTCATGGAAGAGGATACTTGTTCTTAATGGTCACCTTGTTAAGTCTCCAATAGTCAATACACATACGCCATGATCCATCCTTCTTTTTAGCAAATAGAGCCGACGCTCCCTATAATGATGAACTTGGCCTTATATACCCCTTCTCTAACAGTTCTTCCAACTATTTCTTAAGCTCCTTCAACTCAGCTAGAGCGATTCTATA